>PVLC010014287.1:0-39515 GCA_004027655.1 Graphiurus murinus
CCTCAGCTACCTAGTGAGGCACTCCGCAACTTAGTGAGACTCAGTTTCAAAATAAAGAATAAAAACTAGGGCTGGAAGTATAGCTCGGAGGTAGAATGCCCCTGAGTTCAATCCCCAGTACCGCAAAAAAAAAAAAAAAAAAAAAGGTGAAAGTAAAATAAAGATTATGTAGGGATTTCGCTCATTTGTTAGTGATGTAAGCAACTTGAGTCCTATGTTAATTTTTGAATATTGAAGGAATATTTCTTCAATCTCCTTGAACTAGTCACAATGAAAACTGCTATAGACATGACATAAATTTAAGTTTATTCTGTGTTATAAATATTTTCTCAAGGCTAGAAAAATCTAGTCTTGAGAAGATATAAACATCACGTCATTGAATGTGGTGTTAGGAAGACATGCATGGTGGCAGATTCTTATCACAATAAAGATAAAATAGATGTGCATAACCTCAAGAGGACAGGTAAAAGTAACTGCAGTAATATGCTCAGGAAGTGATGGATTTTGAATACTTATTACTAGAAATAAAATTTTTAAAAAGTAAAATTTGTTTAATTGTATGCTTATATATTTTATTTTTTTTTTTAAGGGGAGAGAGTCTATGTTGCTCAGACTGGGTCTGAATTCCTGGGTTCAAGTGATCCTCCTGCCTCAGCCTCCCAAGCAGCTGGGTTTACAGGCATGTACCATCACATGGAGTTCAACAGTTTAATTTTTTTTTTTTTTTCAGTACTGGGGATTGACCTCAGGGGCATTCTACCTCCGAGCTATACCCCTAGCCCTATTTTTTACTATTTGGAGTGCCTCACTAGGTAGCTGAGGCTGGCTGCGAACCCAGATCCTCTGGTCTCAGCCTCCCAAATGCTGGGATTACAAGCGTGCGCTACCATGCCCGGCTAACAGTTTAATTTTTTATAATGGCTGATTTAACAACTGACTCACAGAACTCTAGGAAATGAAACAGTTTTCATTAGTCGGTGTGAGCGGGCTGCAGGGATGAGGCTGGGGCAGGACAACTGGAGTTCCTAATGGCTGGAATAAAGTTGGTGGCAGTGGGTGGAGAAAAGGCCATTGGATAAGAGCTGCGATGAAGCTGCGTTCTTCAGAACTAAGTGGCCTCTAGGATGGCAGGGGCACGGGAAGGCAAGGATGCTGAGTAAGTGAGTGGCTCTCTGGTTTAGGGTGTAGATGACTGAGTGGGTGAGGTCCCTTAGCCAAGCCAGGATAGTGGGGTGGCAGGAGCAGATGTGGGACAGACATGATGACTTCCCTTGTCACTGTCCACCTTGGTCCACCTACTGAATTCCACTGGGCCAGAGTGCCAGGAGGCCATCACAGCTCACTCTGCAGAGGAATACTGCTCAGCATAGGCCAAGCCAAACTCCAAAACCTCATCAGTTCTCCTTAACATGAAGTGAATGAATTCCTTTCGAGGAGTCAGCCAACAGCTACCGCTTTGCACAAAGAGAAAATTCCAGAGCACTAACACTCACAAAGTTGCATCAAAAATTGTTAAGTAGCTGGGCGTGGTGGTGCACGCCTGTAATTCCAGTACTTGGGAGGCTGAGGTAGGAGGAATGCAGGTTTGTGGCCAGCCTCAGCTACTTAGTGAGGTCCTCTAAACTTAATGAGACCTGTTTCAAAAATAAAGAATAAAAATTGGGCTGAGAGTATAGCTCACAGGTAGAATGCCCTTGGGTTCAATCCCCAGTACCACAAAAGAAAAAAAATTAAGTGAGTAAAACTAACACAAGTCAGGTCTTAGGTGATATAAAATTTCTTGGTATCTATTAGTGCAAATCTCTAGAGTGAGCAAAACCTTGCAATAGTCATATGAAAGTGCAGCCTTTGAAATTGAAATTAAATTTAAAGGCAAACAAAAACCCTCCTGTTCAAAGGCCAACACAGTCCTCTTTAAGTCTCAGTTGTCTTAAGTGCCTTAGAGATCAGTAGATACCATTAATTTTTAAGAAATAGCTCAGTTATGTCTGTCTCTCGTTTATTACCAAACCCCATCTTACTTAAGTTAAACTGATTTTTCTCTATGTTTAGACCTCTAGTTTGGGGACTCAGTTGAGCAGGGCCTACCTGTTAGAGCAGGTTATTACTGGTGAGGGGCATGAATGGTTTCACACAGAGGGAAGCTTTATTTCCAGCCCAGGCTTGTCATTTCCTCCTGTCTCTTTTCCCCATCCTCCACCATGGGTCATGTGCCTTAAAAATATCTAGTGATATGACAGAGAGGAAAAAATGAGGGAACAGGGAAGAAAAAGAAATCCCATCTCTGTGCAGAGCAGGCACCTCAGGCCTGGGGCCCTGCTGGCCGCCAGGAGCCCAACTTCTCTGCTGGGGGGAGGAACACCTGCATCTACCTGTACCCAGGAAGCCTTCCCCCCACACCATGCTCAGTGCAGGTGCACAGGCCTAGAATGTCCTTGGTTTACCCTGCCCCATCATCAGCCAAGACCTCCCTTCCTCTCAGCTTCAGCCCTCTGGAAGCCTGTCATGACCAGCTTTAGCAATTGCCACCAACACCAAACATGATGTTGCCTCTCTCTCCTCTGAGCTAAGACCCTCCCGTGCACACCGTCCTGCCATTGAATTCTCAGTGTCCTTCCTGTCCCCTCCTCCCTGCTGTACGCTCCTGCTGTCTCCTAGCCCTAGAGGGTCGCCTGGGCCCTGGCCTGCAGCAGGTACTCCATTCATGCCTGCTCAGGGCTTGGCTGTTCAAAATATGGTTTTTCAGGGGAAAAATGTGGTTTTGCAATATCAGAGGCCTTTCTTTAAATAGCTTCTTGTAAATATGTTCTAAAGCTAAATGGAAAAATTTGGATAATTTTGTTTACTTAGTGGCTTTACCAAATATACCAACAAATACTTCAGGACACCTACTGTGAATACGGGAAATAGACAAACTCTGTACTATGGTAATATATCAATGACATACGCTGCTAAATGTGAACAGCCACTTTCACAGGCATCTGAGAGCACGTTGTCAGTTATAGCAGTCTTTTTCTTCATTTTTGTTTTAAGAAGTCACACTTGTGTGTGTGTCTCAAAGAATATGCAAATACTCTTTTTGTTACCCTGTGAGACATACGTTGGTTACACACAGATCAAAACTACATGGAATAATAATTTGGGAGGAGAAGCCTAGAAGAATACAGAAAACAATCTTTTCTGACTAGTATTACCCCAGAACATACCCTGCTCATGGACTAATGATCAGAGTTCACACCATCTATGTGTCTTGAAGTCATTCACCTTGGCCAGTAGTTCTCAAACTTTGGCTTCTTTCAAGGCTCGTTAAAACAGAGTACAAGGCCCACCCCCAGGGTTTCTGATTCTGATGGTCTGATTTTGCAATCCTAACAAATTCCCAAGGATGTTGCTGCTGCTCCAGGGAACCACACTTTGAGAACCGCACATCTAGTTCATCCTCTAGCGAATTCCTCAGAGAAGTTTCCCCACTGAATGCTCAGTCTACTTCTACTTGATTATCTCCCATGGTGAGGAACTCACCAGCCACTAAAGCTACCAACTTTGGTCAGTTCCATTATGTGATTTTTCCCCCATGTTGAGCCTAACAGGATCTCTTAAAACCTTCCCCTACTTATGCCTCCAGGGTCTACACCCTCCTTCCTCACATAAATCCTTCACAAAACTGAGGAACCCTTCTCTCTCCTTCCTACTCCCACAGTACTATTACAGTTCTACTTTTTCCCTAATCTGTACAATTTCAAGATTAAATGGCTTACTATAAAACAAAATATGCATCAACCTCAAAAAGTTGTATCTCAATGTGAGACTTCATCATTGTAAACATGGCCAGTCCAGGCCCTGTTTCTGCCCCTACTGTTCTCATAGAAGTTACATATTCGAAAGTGATCTTGAAGCCGAGACTCCCAAATGTCAGTCCCCAGGCTAATGTCAGGCTGTGACAACGCTGCCATCAGTCTGCAGTGGAAGAAACTGGTTTTTCCACGAAGCCCAATTTATTCTAGTTAAATAGGTGTTCTCCACTCACAGGTGCCCTTCCTATTTCTTCACGGTTGAAACCACCTTCCTGCTGGGAAATGAGGTTGAAGACAGGGTCAATGGAGTTCCAAAAGCAGGGTCCCTGCTTTCTGGCTCTGTAAAGCCCTGTGCAAAATCAGGTCTGACTGATCTCCTTTTGCTCCCATTCAGCTGTTGTCTTGGATCCTTGATTAGCCAGAAAGCAGAATGCTTCCTCCGAGCCACACCTAGCTCTTCCCCTGTGCACAGACGGCCCCCACTGTGGAATGGGGCTGCTCCTTGCGTGGGCTGTGCTCCTTGGCTTTGCAAGAAAACCACTTCCCCTTAGGGGACAGGGGACACACACCTCCCTGAGGCTTCTCTATAGTCCCTTGTGTCTTCCCTCCGTGAGAAGAGGGTTCAGGCCATCTAAGGAACACAGCTGAGCGCAGCCCTGTCCTCTCCCCGCTGATATCCCACGCTCCTTCCCAGGGGCTCCAAGCCTGTGACGAGCATGCTGGCTTTTGGAGTTGCTGTGGTCTCCATCTTCTCTTGGCCAAGGCATGGAGGAGAACGTGGGCACGGGACATGCCTGCTGTTACTAGGCTTCCCTTCCCCAGCCAGGCTCTGGGCTGGCTTAGGAGGAGGCTGTATAATGTTGGGGTCTTGGACACCTCCTTTCCCTTATGCAGATCTGACTCTTGGACCATGGCTGCAGATTCCTGAAATTCCACAGTTTGAGTCATGTATTTTGATTTGGGTTTTGACCTCATGAGGAAGCAAAGGCCTTAGGGGACCTAGATTCTCATGTCCTCTCTATAAAGGGGTTGAGATGGACTTTCAGACAGGACACAGGGTGCTGGCAGGAAGGCAAAGGGTATGTTGGGTTGTGGGGGTTCAGGGAGGTCCTGGGCTATCACTAGTCTAAGAAAGGGGGATATTCAAGACAGAAAATTACACAGGCACAGTGGCACATGCTGTAAACTTGAGAGGCTAAGACAGAAGGATTGTAGGTTTGAAGTAAGCCTCAGCAACTTAGTGAGACCCTCAGCAACCTAGCAAGACCATTTAAAAAAAAATTAAAAAGCTGGAGTGTAGCTCAGATGTAGAATGCTCCTGGGTTCAAACCCTAGTACCGCCTCCTACCAAAAAGAAAAAGAAGAAGAAGAAGAAGAAGAAGAAGAAGAAGAAGAAGAAGAAGAAAAGAAATTATCTTCTAGACATGGGGTTGGCATATGTTTCCTGTAGGAAGGCAGACAGTAGATGGGCCAGGCTTTGCAGACCATGTGGCCTCTGCTGTAGCTGCTCTGCTCTGCTGCTATGGTATAGAAGCAACCACAGAAAGTGGTCACGTTCTGATAAAGCTGCATTTACAAAACAGGCCACCTCTGACCTGCAGGCTGCAGTGTGCTATCCTGGTTCTAGAGGATTCCACAAACCATCTTTGCTAGCTGGGGGTGATGGCACATGCCTGTAATCCCAGTACTTGGGAAGCTGAGACAGGAGGATCACAGGCTCAAGACCAGCCTCAGACACTTAGGGTGGCCCTCAGCAACATAGTGAGACCCTGTTTCAAAAATAAAAAATAAAAAGGGCTGGGGTGTAGCTCAGAGGTAGAATGCCCCTGGGCTCAATCTCCAGTACCAAAAAAACAAAACAAACAAAAAAACAAACAAACAAAAAACCCAAAAACAAACAACAATACAAAAAGACCAAGAATCAAACCCATCTTCACCAGCCTCTGTAAAACCTGGATTTGTGCTTTTAAAGCATTTGGTTCTCTCTTCCCCTGTGTGGGGTTCTTTTTAACCTGTTTGCTTGTCTATGGCACGCATGACGTTTGGGGCAGAGACTCTGCATCCCTGGCTCCCGCACAGAGCAGGTGTTTGGTACACATCTGGGTGGAGGGGGAGATGATTTTACCTCAGACAAACATCACCGAGCATTTCCAGCCTCTTCAAGAAGCTACAGAGCTCACAGAGGAAGAGAAATCTTCGCTGATGACAAACACGAGCAGAAGCCAGCGCCTGGCTTACCATTTCATTTCTCATTAAAATGCAAACCCACGGGTCGATTTTGACGTCAGGGCTAAACCCCTGAAAGCAGCGCCACCAGAATGCCTGTAGACAGGCTGCTCCCCATCCGGGAGCCCTCCCCGGCACAGAGCCGTCGCCAGGCACTTCAGCCTCCTTCCACGAGGAGGAAAAGCACTGAGCCAGCCAGAGGGATAAAAATGCTTTATTATTGGAAAATCTAAGAGTCTCTCTAGGCCTGCACAGCACCATTAGATGACGTCAATGGCTCAGGGTATCCGTGCTCTGCGTTTCTGCTCTTCTCAGAACAGCCGCTGATTCATGGCAGTAAAGGCGTTTCTATTTAGAGTTGCAGGGATCGCTTGCTCCTGCATCCTCAAGTCCTGTGCTAACGGCTGGTCTGCTTTCCCTGTGGGGCAGGAAGAACTCACAGCTGGCAGGAGGCCAGGACAGAGACTCTCCAGTCATTCAAGCTAATAACAGCCTGAAGGCCTACTGTGTGCCAGGCAGCGGGGCACACAAAGGCAAAGACCCTGCTAGAGAGGGGTAGGCAAGTTGGCACAAAATAGCTACAACAAGGTGTGTGTGTGTGTGTGTGTGTGTGTGTGTGTGTGTGTGATACAAAGCAAAGAAAGCCTGGGGAGGATGGTGAAAATGAACATTTCTTCAGGACACCATGGAGAACTGGTAGGATTTGGACAGGTGGAGTTGTAGAGAGACTGGTGACAAGGAGACTGGAGGTCCCACATTAGGGGAGAGAGGGAGGAAGGAGGAGGTGGGGCTGGATGGGTAGGGAAGGGTGTGCTTGTGGGCACCTGTCCTCTGTTGTGGATCTGCAGTCCAGAAGTGGCTCTTTGCACTGCCTATGTCCTGTAGTTTATCTCTAAGAGACCCTGGCCTGGCTTTGCCTGTCCGTCTCTCCCACCCACACCACCTCTCCTGCAGTCCTCATTTCTCTTCCTGGTATGTCTCAATATGGCTGTTTGAAGATTTTTCTTATCTCTATGAAAGTCCATTCCCGTCCTTTCCCAGAGGCCTCCCAGGAATTGCCTCTCTGCATAACTTTGTGATATTAACTGAAAATTTCCTGATTCCAGATTCAATTCTGTGCTGAAGGAAGCAGTTTAGGTTGGACTAAATCTTAAGAACAAACACATGGCAATGGATACCTTTGATGTCCTGAGGCACCGACTGCATGCTCTGTGAGGATGGCTGGACCAAGTCTTACTGTCCGTCCAGAACCTTCCCTCATTAGAAGATGCCCAGGTAGCTCCAGTCCCGCCAGCCCACGTCCAACTTCTCATCCGACCATGGTGCACCTCATCCTACACTTCACATGTCTCCACCACCCACGACGACAATGGATTCTGCCCCAGATGCCCTTGAAATCCCTTAGAGACACTGTCCCTGCTTTTAATATCTTCATCAGAGTTAAAGACGATATTTAACAAAATTTCAAAAATATATCATTGGTAATTATGTTTGCTGTATACTTTTAAATTGATAAATTAGAGCTCATGAAGTAAAAATCTACATGATCAAGTAGTAAAAGCAAAAGCCAAATAGAAAAAAAAAGAAACCTTTACCCCTCATATAAAATGACCCTAGAAAATTTCTAGATATAGCAACACATTAAAATTCTCTTACATTCAAACATATTGTTCTTCATGATGGAATGGCAAGAAAAAAACTCAAGTACTAATTTGGAATGATTCTTTTGATAAGAATTCATAGGGGTGACATGCTCAAGTGGATGTATACTTTATATTTGTCTGCAAAATAAAATTTTTTGGGTTTGGAAGAAGAATTGTATATCATAAAATATATCAGCTTGGAGAGTCAGTCACAGGGCACAGCATGACCAGTGTGCTCTACTAATGAAGTAAGTAAGAGACTTATAATAGGGGACTTTTTGAAAACCATCTAGCAGAGGCGTCTACTTTTCCTATAAACCTTCTTAATTGGCAACTACAATAAGATATGGAGAAAGACAAGCAGAGAACAGTGGTGAGGATGTGAGGCATGGCCAGCTGACAACGCAAAGGGAGGAGGCTGCATACCGTACCTGCTTGTTATTGTCAGTGGTACAGCACAGCTTCTTGAGGGAGACAAAATGCCTAATTTTCCTAATAACATAAACAATCAGTTATTAGTGAGTCAGATATGAGTGGATTCAACAAGTCAGCACATGAAAACATCAACAGAGTCATCTTAAAACAAAACTCCAAGGTCCTTCGTAGGGGCAGATTTTGAATTCAAGCAAAATCCAAGCCACTGAAAACACATTCTCCACACTGGGCCCACACACACCTTCAAAACTGGGCCTTTCTGATAATTCAGAAATGCCTTCCTAATGGGTATTTCATTTTGTAACAGCCTACTGAAGTGTAGTGTCTGGATAACTTCAGTGATAAGATGAAATGCAACTGCAGATAAATTGCTTTTAATTCTGCTGGCACAAATAATTTCATTGCTTATATAAAAAGCAGAAGATTCATTTGGACAATGGCCAAATTTCATGGTTGCTGTTTTTATATTAAAATTCCACATTCCTTCATAGTAAGTTGTCCTAAAGATGGCATTTTTTTTCAGGCAGAGAAAAAAAATCCTCTTATTTCAAGGTCAGGGACAGAAACTTAGCCTATGGTCTTGCTCACTATCACAAAGGAAATCAGGCAGAAGATGATAAGTGCCCCAGCCTTGTGTAAAAACTAGCTCAAGGTGGACTTTCTACTAAGAGTAAAACCCTGAAATCCAGGGAATGTATATATCCCAGGAGTCCTGTGGCACCCTCTCTCTTCTCCCTCTCTCTGGTTCACTTTTCTCAGAGGATTCTGAGCCTAGAAAATACTGATTCCTCTATAATGAGCTTCATTCAAATAGGAAGGGGTAAAATTTCACTATTTCTATTCAGAATTGCCTCTGATAGCTCACTGCCTACAATTAGGGAAAATAACACTGGAAATTGTATCTGGATAAAAGAATTTCTTTCTCTCATCTGTCAAGTCAGAAAAATTTATTCTGACAGAAATTACCAGGCAATAGCATGTGTCCTCTGCTTTGGTGACCCAACAATTCTGGTCACACACACAAAAAGTGGCTCTTAGCTTTGATTTCCTGAAAGATAGTCTAAAAATGATGACAGAAGCATGCCAAGGCATTATCTCCTTCCATGGCTCTGTGCCTGACCACTGGTGCCAGGAGAGGGGCCTGGAGTGGCCTTGCTGGTAGCTGGTAACCCTTAGTTAGGGAGCCTGTTGAAGCCCACAACCTCCAGCCAAGCCAAAGGGAAGACAAGTTATAAAATGGCATAAAATGTCAGGTGGTAGTCTCTGAACTGATAAGAGAACAATTTTCAAACTACCCAAACAAGTAAGATTGGAGGGGAAACAGCCTACAAATTCTTTGCCAATGTTATCGAATATCTAGTTTTCTAACTGCACAGCAATTTGCAAAGAACTCAGGTAGTCCAAGACATGTAGGACTTGCTAGTTCCAGTTATTGACATGATAACTGCTATCTTAACTTTTTTTCCCAAACGTCACATCATGTGCCCCTAATAAACTATGGTTTTGGTGTTGATCTCCAAGCTGGTTCACAAAGGCTCACTTGTGAATTTCTTCTGAAAATTCAACTGGGAGAAGGAAATGGAGTTGTACATTTTCCTTATCTCTCCACAAAATAAACAGGCTTCTCTGGAAATCTGGGGTTCCAGAGAATCAAATGCCCTCAGCTGCTGCTCAGACATCTTCCCCTCCAGAGCTCTCCTGTCCCTGGTGGAATAAGCCTAGAGCAGGTCTGGAGAGAACCAGCAAAGAGCTGGGGCCTCAGGAAGGACAGAAGGTTGGCTCCCTGTGGGCTGAGGGCTAAAGCCAGGAGCCCTGGTCTGAGATCACCTATTGTTAGAGGGAGGAACAGCCTAGACATCAAGTCCTCTCAGAGGGCCCTGGGGATAACGGGACCACATATGATTAGGTGGAGATGGGCAGGAGGTGGGGATGATGCTTCATGAAAGACCCCACAAGCAGAAGTCAGGGAGGGAAACTTGTCTGGGGTGACTGCTGGCCAGTGGGAGGTGCCCTTGACCCATCCTACGTCTGGCACAGGCCTACTGCCTGTGTGGCTGCTTCGACGGCACACCCATGTCCAAAAGGCCCTGGGTCTTATTCTCCCCTAGAAGCATTGAGGAGTTTGAGCTCACCCTCCTTGGCCGATCACCGGGGTGATCTTCACGTGCTGCTGAATGCTGTCCCCGGACTTCCGTCTGGCATAGTAAACCCCCTGCCACTCCTACAGGGACAAAGAGAGCTCTTAAATCCTTCATCCGAGCCACACAGCTGCTCCAACAGAGGCCTTAGCCTATTGGTAGAAAGTCCCCACAGGCTTTCGTCACACTTCACACAATGCTGTTCTGTTGTCACACCCGCCATGACGCTGACGTCACGATGTATAAAGACAAGACCTCAAGGTCAACTGTCCACTGCCACACTGTCTGTCCTGGGTCCTAGGACACTTGGCTAGTGGGTGGAATTCACCCTAGGGTTCCATGGCATCAGGTTCAAGACATCGCCCTCAAAATCTTCACAAAAACCTATGGGCTTCGATTCCACCATCCCTGATTTACAGATGAACAACCTGAGGCTCAGAGATTCTCACTGACTTGCCCACTTTAGGAAGTGGAGCATCTGGTTCTAAGTCTATATCTCTGTATTCCTCCTTGAAGGCTCCCTGCCCCCAGCTTTCTAGCATTCTAGGGGCCTTCCAGCCAAGGCTTCTTTGGGGTCACTCTGGCTCCTCACAGTTTCTATGGGTGATGCCAAGGGGACGTGGAGATTCCTGTTGTCTCTGGACACTGGGGGTTCAGTGAAGGGGGGCCTGGGGCACCTGCACTATTTCTGGGAAGGAGTGGTTAAGTCAGAAACTGAGATTCTCTGTAGTGTTTCTTTTCCTCCTCTCACATATAGCATGGCATTTGCACATTAGGGTCACCAGACATGTGGCTAGATTCTTCAGGAAAAAAAAAAAAAAAGGAGTAGTTTACAATGTCCTGTTTCCTTTTCAAGTCTCATTGCTGCAACTTGTAAAAAAAATTAACTTTGGCCATCATCTATAATCCATACTTGTTTTATTTCTATAAAATAATCCCATTCAATGGGGACCATATTTATCAAACTATTGCACAACAGAGAAATAAGATGAAAGAAATAATATGCAAGGAAGCATTCCAAATGCTTAGAAGAAAGTGTACAGGCAGTTCAGGCTCTGAGGGCCCTCTCCTCATTGGAAGAGAAATTTCTCCTGCATTTCTACCATATCTTCACCTACTCAGATCAAGTAGAAGCCACTAGGGGAACAGACGGGGCAGCGAGAAGCAACTATCAGTGGATATTAAACCCAGATGAGTAAAAAGAATAGAAAAAGAATAACTGACAAAAAACTGAGCCTACCCATCCATACCAATATTAAGTCCCCGATACACTGATAAACTGAAAAACATACAGCAGCTCTCTGGGTAGAATCCTGTTCAAAGACAGGCATGATATTCCAGCAGAGACTGGGAGATACGTTCATGCAAAGGATGAAGTGTCCTTTCACAAAACCATCAACTCCTGTATCATCATGATAAGTCCCCCAGATTCACATGAGATCCAAAATGAACTATCCTGTTGGCTCCTTTTGCACACATCAAAGATCTTTCGCTTAATTATGATGTTATTAAGGAAGACATTTAGGGATGGGACATAGAAACTCCCAGGAAGAAAAGCACTGGGGAGGGTTCATGGATTGGACTAATTGGCTCCACCCACCTTTCCCTTCTTGATGCACGTATTGATGGTGTCCAGGAGGTCTGCCCGGTTCTTGTCACTCTTGGGCAGGTCAGCAAGTTCTTTCCCCAGGAGCTCCCCTTTGTGATAGCCCATCATCCTTTCGAAGGCTGGGTTGACATACTGTTAACAGGAGGGGTTACAGATCAGTGCGCCCCATAGGAACACTCACTGGGACACAGGAGTATCAAGCAAGAAGGTCCCTAAACAATTGTTCTCTAATAAAGATGCCACTGGGCCCTTCTTTCCCTAAGTTCCCCCTGGAGGAGCATCTATCTGTCTGTCTGTCTGTCTATCTATCTATCTATCTTGGGCAACAATTTATTCAATCACCACGCTGGTCCCCTGAGGGAAATCAGAAGAAACTGTTAAGCAGGAAAAGAACAGGAAACCCCCATCTAGTAGTCCTGGCCTCTGGTGGGCCTTATCATCATCTACAGTGAAGGAAAACAGAAATAAAAAAATAGAGCTGGGATATGGCTCAGTGGTAGAGCTCTTGCCTAGTGTGAGTAGGGTTCCTAGGAAAAACAAGTAAATAAATAAGAGCTCATGTCCCACTTTCTCCCTAGCTTCTGCATATTAGGGAGAGCATACGATTTGTTACTTTTTGTGACTGACTAATCTCACCTAGCATAATGTTTTCCACATAAGAGGGACTCTAGACAAAGAAGGGGAAACCTTAGATGAGCAAAGAAGGTGACTTAACTGAAGGCGATGGGGGGAGGACACCCTAATGCACATGATGTACTTTCACAAATATATCAAAGTTAATCACTAAACTGAACTTGAGAAGGAGGGAGGAGGAGTGAGTGGGGAGGGAGTTGGGGAAGGGTTAAATGAGAGATATGTGCATGTATGTCTTTACCAGCTTGAACCTAACAAAAATGATTACGATGCACCAATAAAAAAAATTAAATTAAAAAAAGGTAAGTCAATCATAAGTAATGTATAATTGGGAGCATAGTTTCCAAAGTAAAATAACAAACTGGTTGTATTTATTATAGTTATAATCAATAAAATCATTGCAAGTAAGATAATGAAAATGAAAGATTAGACACCAAATAAGTGTGTCTTATTAACAACAAACAATCCTGTCTATATAATAAGATTTAGCTAAGAATTTACTGAACATTTATTTGACTACTTTCTTCTTATGGCTCTGTTACATTTTGATGTAAACAGAAGACACTTAAAGAGTGAAGTGTAAAGACTATAATTAAAGCTACACTATTGGAAACTAAACTAAGATTATCATTGTCAAAAAAAAAAAAAAAAAAAAGAGCTCAATCCAACAGGTTGTGGCTTATATTAGTCTTGTTTCTGTAAAGCAGCAATTTGGTCATACATGTCCTTTCCATTTGCCATGATCTATTAATCAATGCTATTCTTGGGACCACTTCCGGTGGAATCTGAACAATAAATGCAGTTAAATGGTGTGGACAGGAAGCAGCCATTTAGATACTGGGCTTGGAGAAGCAAGAAGAGAGGAGCCCCACAGCACGCTTGGATGTCAGTGGACTTAGGTTTCTTTCCTAAATTTTGCTGGGGGTCCAGGAATTTAGATCCATTGCCTTGGCTGACCTCTGGCTCCTGCTTCCAACCACCAATTTCTTTGGGAGGAGCACAGTCATCAGATGAGAGGCTGGGTGGAGGGACCCAGGGAGCAAAATGCGGAGAGATGTGAGCACACTGCACCTGGGCACGGATTTCTCTGGGCACAATTTCCGTCCATCTGCTGCTTCAGAAACGTTCTTGCCAACTGCAATCACTCTTGCCCTCCATGGGGATAAGAGCGGTCATGAGCTGGGTGATGGAGGGACACTTGGGGATTATTCTCTTGGGAACATGGCATCTATTAACCCCAGAAGTTGAAGAGATGGGGAGGATGCTTTGGCCATCAGGCCCTGTGGGCGTGACTGAAGAAGAGGGGGCTGTGACATTGTGTTCCTGGATCTCCAGACCTCCTGGCCCCGTCACTTACACAGGGCAGGGAGTGATGTGGAGTGATGGCCCTACAGCCCACACCCCATCCCTGCAGGCTGCTGAGCTGCCTGCACACCTTCCTCCTCCTGGGTCTTTCCCCATGCACTCTGCTGCTTACGATGTCCTTCTTTTTCTCTGCCTCACCAGTGTCCATTTTGGACATTTTCCTTGACCTCTGCTTGGTCTGAGCTAGTGCTAATTCTAAGAACTTCCACTGACTCATGTGCAGGCTTCTGGTGTCTTAATTACACTGAATTTAAACTTTTATTTATCTTTCTCTCTTACTAGAGATTAACATCTTCAAGGACAAAGGCTATTTCAGAGTTACCTTCGCATACTCAGGGTTGTTTAGAAAATATTTAGTGAGTACATATATTACAGAATATATATTTTTCCTTATTTGTTGGTTATCATCTCATATATTTTCGTGCATGTGTGTTCTGCTTTCCCTACTAGGATGTAAATATGGGGAGAAGTCATGACCCCTTTTGCACCCCAGGGATCCTGCAACCTCAGAATACAGTAGGTACTCTAGGACATGACTCTGGAGCCAAGGCAGTCAAGTTCAAATCCTGGTTCTGCCAATTACTAGCTACATAATTGCGAGGAAATCACTTAAGTTCTCTGGTCCTCCATTTCCTCATCTGTAAAATAGGGATAATAGTAGTATCTGCTTAGGTTTGTTTTAAGGAATAAATAAATATGTGTAAAATGCTTAGAACTGTGCCTGGAATGTAGTAAGTACCATATAAGTGTTTTAAAGCAAATACAGATAGATAGCTTAAATAGATGGAGGCAAGGAGAAAGGGGCGAATGGATAGACAGACAGATGAATAATAGCTATTATTCCTAAATTTTAACTGGTACTACCTGAGCACTGAAGAGCCATATTCACAAAAAGGCACAAAACTATTCAGCTAACGTGCCATAAGAAAGGTGCTGGTGTCAAGTAAGAACATATATGAAATATCCTGTCTATGATGACTTGTCCTCAAGTTCTATGGTGTGAGGTCATTTTAGCATCCCTTTCCATAGAACAACTTCGATTCAACTTCTCCCTCCTTCCTCTTGCTTTGAATTTTATATTTCAAGTCACTGATACACCTTTAAAAGTAACATGAAGCCAGGCATGCTGGCTCATGCCTATAATCCCAGTACTTGGAAGGCTGAGACAGGAGGATCACAGGTTCAAGGCCAGGCTAAGCAACTTAACAAGACCCTGTTTCAAAACAAAAAATAGAAAGGGCTGGGGAAGTACCTCAGAGGTAACAGTGTCCCTGAGTTCACTGTAAAGTCTTATTTCAGAATATAAGCTTCCCTTTCAGTGCAGACACTCTCCCTGCATCTCTCCTTTATGGGCACCAACTGTCCCTGTGCTTCTGTGTCTATTCATGGTAGCAGCTAGAAGATGAGTTATATCACAGTGTGACACCATCGACATATTACCTCTCCCAAGAATATGAGTTTGTTCACCACCAATTGCCAGCTACAGAACAAAAGACTCAGTTCCCTGTTCAAGTCACTGTTAAATTACAAATGGGGAAGGTGGCTAGAGGGGACCACAATTGGAATCACAACCCAGTTGCCCACTATAAAATAGGGCGATGCAAAGCAAGTGTGCTTCCTAAACAGAATTCACTGCTCAAGTCTGGCATAAGCGGGGAGTTGTGGAATTTGTGCTTGGCCTGTAATGGAACTCTATCTGGCCTTTTCTGTGGCCCAGAAGGCAGAGCTGCATGCTGATGGGCCACTAACAGCCAGCAACTTGAAGAAGCTGCCAGATCCATTTTAAGGGGCAGCAAGAAAAGCAAATTCTAATAACCCAGCCAAACAGGAAACCAGTTAGGAAGGCTTCAAAGTCAGAAAGATGTGGCTACATATTTGGGATTCACTGCTTACTACTGGGGCTTTCCTTGGATAAGTTTCTTGACCTTGCTGGGCCTGGGCCTTTAGCATCTTCATCTGTGCTATAGGCAATTATGTCTTTCATAGAGTTGCTGAATATAAATGAGATAACCTAATGACCACAGGGGCCTAGGCACGAGGGCTACTGATGTTATCGATTTGGTATGAGAGCAAGGTGTGTCTGTGCCTGTGTCTGCGTGTGCACTGGAGGTTCAAGGAGACAGGGTGGGGGGTCCTGCCATGGGTCACGGTGTGTTAACCACAGTCTTTGGTGCTCTACTGAGCATAGCAAGGGCTCCTCACACCCAGCGACACTGCAAACCAGTTGCAGACAAACCAGTATCAGTTAGTGGCATGTCTACATTTCAGAGTATTTTTGAAGTATAGATGTTTTATTCTCCAACAATTATAACAAGAACACCTCATTTCAACAGAGGTTTGTTGTCTACTATACACATTTCCTTAGGAAGATGGCATTAGTGTAAGAGTGCTTTATAAATAAAATACCAAGTGCTGGCAAATAAATAAATCTTCACAGAACATTTTATATTATTATGGAACATAAAAATATTCTGCTCCCGTTGCCACTTATAAGCATTCATTTTACAATTCTGATTTACTTCTGTGTAAATTCTGCCTTAAGAGATGGCCCAAATAACTTACTCCATCTCTGTCAAAGGAATCACAGGTTCTGATCTGAATTGATAGTTATAAAAACTAATTCTTAGCTTAAACCTATTAGTATTGTTTGCAGACTTTGATTTTCCTTTCTTCAAAGAAAATGTGCTAATATGTGAGACTTCTAGAAAAGTATTTAAGAAAGGGTAGTTCAAATGGGAAAGGTTCTATTTCATGTCCAATGATATAAGTGTTTCTTTCCATACCTGAATCACGTGGTCATCACTTGTTATTTCTATGGCTTCATGACAGTGGTCTAATGCGGTAAACACTGAATTACAGGCCCTGAAAGATGCAAAAGATTAATGTTAGCTCTTCTATAAAATCATTAGGACCACATATTTTTTGTTATTGCTACGGTGTCCCCTCAAAACTCCGATGTTGGAATTTAATACTCAATATATAGCATTAAGAGGCGGGGCCTTAGCCAGTGTGGTGGCGTGGCCTTAGCCGGTGGTGGCGCACACTTGTAATCCCAGCATTTGGGAGGCTGAGACCGGAGGATCCGGGTTCGCGGCCAGCCTCAGCTATTTAGTGAGTCAATCCACAACTTAGTGAGACCCTGTTTCGAAAAATAAAGAATAAAAAAAAGGGCTGGAGGTATAGCTTGGAGGTAGAATGCCCCTGAGTTCAATCTCCAAAACCAAAAAAAAAAAAAAAAAAAAAAAGGCAGGGCCTTTGGGAAGTGATTAGGTCACCAGGGCTTCTCTGTCATGAGTGGGACTGGTGCCTTATAATGGAGACTGGAGTGGGCTCCCTTGCTCCTTCTGCCACATGAGGATATGGGATGTACCATCTATGAGGAATGGGCCCTCACCAGACAGGGAACCTACTGCTGCCTTGGTCTTGATCTCAGCCTCTGGAACTGTGAGCAGTAAATTTTTGTTACTTACAAATTAACTAGCTTTAGGTATGAAGTTCTTATATAAACCCTAATAGACTAAGACAGTTATTAATATGTTTTGAAAAAAGTAATTTTTCAGGCTAAATGCATAAACAACATATATATCCATATTTATGATTCTAAAAGAACTGTAGTTCAGCAATATCTGAATGGACTATGTGTGTGCTGAATGAAACTTCAACATTGACACAGGAGAACAAGGATACAGAAGACTGTCACGTACGTCCTATATGTTCTACAACAATGACATTCTATTTCCTTCACAGTTGTGGTCAAGGAGAAGTCAGGTCCCCATCCATCAGGAGAACCTAATTAGGTCCAAATTGGATCTGAGACATTTTGGCCTTTTGTAACAGACACAGAAACTTTTTTTCTTCCTTTATTTATTTTTTCTTTTCTGTGCTGCTTCCAACCATTGCCATTGGTATGATGAAAGAAAAGTAAGCATGGCAGAATTCATGGCCCAGTTCATTGCACCTATGCAGCTCTCTGGGTGGCACTTGTTTTGGTGACCTTCCCTGTATTTCTGGGATATTTGAAACCAGGCTTTCAAGTTGTGGTCATAATTTTAACTAACTTCTAAATCTACAGCAACTCCAAATACAGTAAGTTATTTACTGTCAAACACATCAGTATATAATTTGAGTTCTATTTTCTATGCCGATTGTCTAAAGAATCCCAGAGAAGTTTTTCTTATATGTTACAAAAAGAAAACAAAAATGTTGACTTGCTGGATTGATATTTCTTCTTATAAAATAAACTCTTAAACTCCTACAATGTTATTTTTCCCACTCATCAAGGCAGCCTAACATTGCTACCCTGTTTTGTTCTGAAAAAGGCAGAAAGCACTTAATGAAATCTGGTTCTACAGTTAGGCATGATGGCACATACCTGTAATCCCAATACCTGGGAGGCTGAGACAGGAGGATGCAGGATCAAAACCAGCTTCAGCAACTTAGCAAGTCCCTCAGAAACTTAGTGAGACCCCATTTCCAAATAAAAAAATAAAATAGGGCTGGGGGGTCTAGCTTGGTGGTAGAATGTCCCTGGATTCAATACCCAGTACCAAAAAACAAACACAAGAAAGAAATCTGGCTCTGTATTTTTCAGTTATAGGATCTGGGGCAAATTCTTGTCATTGCTGGCCTTTGGTTTCCTTATTTATAAAATGAATATAATGATTTATATATATATATATATACATATATGTACACACACACACACATATTTCACAGAGTTTCATCAAAATCAGAACAGGTCATTTATGTGAGACATTTCTCAAAGTGCTTGGGGCCATCCCGTGTAAGAATTCAATGCATGGTAGCTATTATTATTTGTAAGACTACAGAGTAATATTTCTTTGTTCTCTAAGGCTTTCAAAAACCTTTGCGGAAAAGAAAAATGAACCACAACCTATCTTTTCTCATGAGCATACCTGAAATGTCAAACCATGACCAGAATTCATAACAGCAAAGTAACGTGCATGTGGAGTGAAGGATTGTGGTCCCCTGACAGATGGGGTTTCCATAGTTGCAGAAGTGAGGACATCAGTATGTGAAGATGAGCAAAACAAGCAACCATGATATGGGTGAACAGGAGGAGGAGAGGCCCAGTCTCTCGGCTGATTTCCTCGGCTGAAAGTCCTGAGCACTGTAGACCATTTCCTATCTTCAATTGCTCCAGTCCACCTAATTGGAACTGTTACTGTTCTATTACCATTACTGCCTTTGGAAACACAGGCACTTAAAGTAAGAAAAAAAAAGAATAGAAGGATGCTTCAGAGTGTCACGAATGTTGTTATTGCATGGACTCTTAAGAGGCAAGAAGATCCAGCCTTATTAAAAGTACTTTCTAGTACCTGGTCTAGAACTGGGTAGTAACTGCCTTTCAGAAGTTAAAGATGGAAAAACACATTCTGATTTGTCTGCTTGGAAAGCTAGATAATTATGCTCTAATTAACACATTTTATCAAGTGGCAAATTCTTCTCTTGCTTAAATATTTTCTCTAAGGTCTCTGTATGTCTCAACTAAGTACATAAACAGGTACTTCAGACTATTAGCCTTTTGTCAATTCGAGAGGTGGCCTTTATACAAAATCTCAGATCTAACCCCCAGAATTATCTATTAAACATTCATCTTATGAATATCCACAGAACATAAAATCTTCAATAAATTTAAAGCCCAAATAGGACACAGCAAATTCTTGCACTGACAGTTGATGAGAAAGGATACTGAGAGGAGCCGCACGTTACTCTCCCTCCCACCCCATGATGACAAACAGGACCAGACTTCAATGTTTATTTGGGCTTTCAACCTCTTTTGGTTGATGGCTCTATTTAAATAAACCTGCGGCAAAATGGAGTAATCAATTTGAGTCATGTTCCTGGAGTTTGAGAACTTAATTGCTCTATTAATTATTCATACTCTTCAAGTAGAAGAACCTTAGCCTTATTAATTTTCTTTTCTTGGGAACAATATAACTGCATCTCAAATGTCTTTTTTTTAAAAATATTTCAGGTTATGAAGTTGGAAAATTGGGAAAAGAAACAAGAGAAAAAATTAATAAACCTAAGAAGTATAGGCAATGCAACTATTATCCTTGTACCTTTTTTTTTTTTTTTTTTTTGGTACTGGGGATTGAACTCAGGGGCATTCTACCTCCGAGCTATACCCCCAGCCCTATTTTTTATTCCTTATTTTGAAACAGGGTCTCCCTAAGTTGTGGAGTGCCTTATTAGGTAGCTGAGGCTGGCTGCGAACCAGGATCCTCCAGACTCAGCCTCCCAAATGCAAGGATTACAAGCATGCGCCACCACGCCTGGCTACCTTCTTTTATTTATTATTTTATTTTACTTTTTTGGTCCTGGGAATTGAACCCAGGGATAGTCTACTTCTGTGCTACACCCCAGCTCTTTTTAATTTTCTGAGGGTCTCACTATATTGAGGAGGCTGGCCTCAAACCTGTATTCCTCTGTCAGCCTCCCACGTACTAGGTTTACAGGAATGCAGCACCATACCTGGCATTTTCTTTTCTTTTTAAAATTTATGTTTTTTTTAGTACTGGGAGTTGAACAAAGAGGCACTCTTACCACTAAATTACACCCCCAGCCCTTTTTATTTTGAGATAAGATCTCTCTAAGTTTCCTAGGCTGGCCTCAAACTTGGAATCCTCTTGCCTTAGCCTCCTGAGTAGCTGGGATTATGGGTGTGGGCCACCATGCCCAGCTTCCCTTGTACCTTTTTGAAAGTCCAGAGGGGAAAGGCAAATAAATAAATACAGAGCTCCGAGTAGAAAGTCTATAAGCATAAAGCTAGGGTCAGTGCAAAGGGTGCCAAACTGAAAAGCATAATGTTCAATTCTGCTCTAGAGCTGCCAACCATGTCAATAGCCCCCGACTCTCTGTGTTTTCCTCTGACCCTTGTGACTGGATGATATATGACCTTCTGTGTCCCTTCAAAAGGTTCTCTATGTGGCCTCTACCAACACACACACACACACACACACACACACACACACACACACACACACCCTCCCAGAACAAGGGTAGGCCTAGGTAAGGTGGTGGCCTGAAAGAATATTCTGAACATGAGTCCACATCTTAGCAGAGGTTTAGAATGTGTGGAAAGGAAAGGAGTGGAAAAGGAGGGGACCACGGGCTTGCTACTTGTTGGCTTTTGTTTCTGGACAGTAATGCAGAAGAAGCTCGTTATTTAAGTGTTCACACCTGTTTCCACTCCTGTACTACGATAGCTGTCACACAGAACCCATGTGAGGATAAAATATTCTACAAACATCTGTTAATACTGAGAGATGTAGTGTTAACATCAAGTACAGAGTTTTACCCATCAGAAACTCGTGTGTGTGTGTGTGTGTGTGTGTGTGTGTGTGTGTGTTTTGTTGTTGTTTTAGAGATTGAACCCAGGGACATTCTATCTCTAAATTATACTCCCAGCCCTGTTTTATTTTTTTATTTTGAAACAGAGTCTCATTAAGTTACTGAGGGCCTCACTAAATTGCTGAGGCTGGTCTCAAACCTGCAATCTTCCTGTCTCAGCCTCCCAAGTACTGAGATTACAGGCATGTGCCAGCATGCCTGGTTAGAAACTTTGATTCTTTCTAAAGTTGAGAATTGCTACTGTCTTATGATTTAGAATAAAATAAACATGATGACTTGGGTGTAACTCCTTGACTGTAAGAATAGCTAGAACTGCATTATTATAAGCTAATCATCTGGGATTCCTGATAAGTAGCTAAATTATTATCTTTATTTTAGATAAAATAGGTCTTTTCATGATAAAGAGGAACAAGAACATGAGAAGAGACAAATGGTCACCATTTAGCTTCAATTATCCTAGACATTGCATTTCATGAATTCTTCTGTTCAGCAGAGTAATCCATCAGAAATGTGATTTATGTCCTACATCTTCAAAAAGTTGTTCTATGTAATGGCATCTTTAACATGTTTTGTTTGTCTTGGTTAGGTAAACATGCACACCACACATGAAGTTCTGGACAGAAGTGTCCACATGCAACACTCGCCAGCATCCTGCCTCACGCACTGTGTCCTTGCAGAATGACAGTCGTGTACATATTTAGCTGCAGCTGGGGGCGGAATTGTAGGGAAAAGTATTACATAATTAGACTATAATTATTCTGGCATTGTATAATAAAGAGCTCATTTCCCAGTCCGTAACAAATGACATAGTCATTTGCCTGCCTGCCTCAGGGTGCAGGTAGAGGCTCTGGATGTCCTTGAATGCCCTAAAGAGCTGGAGGGAGGTCATGGTACGGGTCACTCACTGTCCCCCATCTGCTGGGCCAGGATTTGGTAGATCTGGGGAGAGTTGAACCTTGCATGTGCACATGCATGCGCATACTCCAAAGGAACCTAGGCAAGAATGAGGCAGAATCAGCCAAGAGGGAACAGAATCAGCTGGAAGACAGAGGTCTTCCTGCTGTGGCTACTGCCTTCCTGGGACTCTTACATTCACCATCTTCACACTGATTTTTATTAAGAACTTGAACTTTTTCATGAGGACCTCACCAATAGGCCAAACTCTTCCAACCAGTTCCAGGTCATGAGAGATGAGATATTATCACAGCAACACAGTGTTAGAAATGTTTAGTGTTTTGAATCTGGTGAAACTTTGAGAAGATTTCAGCACCAGGGATCTACGAAGATTTCATCAGCACAATAACATGAAGCCTTTCCTTTGTGCCTTTGCATTAACTAGGATTATTATTTCAAATTGCCAGGGCTGCCTGCGTCTTGCTCCCCAGGGACAAGGTGTCCTTTATTATCCCTGCAGTAGCCCCCAGTGCCTGATACACACTGCAGAATCTGTGTCAGGACACTGCCTGGCATCTAACATGTGACCTCACATTTAATGTTGCCTAAGAAAACAGAAACACTTATTTAAAATAAAATGAGGGAACTGTCAAAGCAAGAAATTGTTTGGGTTGTTCAGTTTTTAATTCTAGGCAGTACACAGTTAAAGAATTAAGCCACAATAAAAATCTCTCTTTTTCTAATTTTACATATTGTAAAAACATCTAAAGTAAAAGCACTCAGACTTTTTACCTCCAATTAAATCTATAGAGAACTCCAGGAATACAAATTAATGTACATTATTAAAAGGCATTAATTACTAAAGTAAAGCTGATGTGCTTTTCTAGAAAAATTCTATGGAGTTCCCTGAAGCTAATAAACATACAGATAAAAAGAAACCAAGGGATTTAGCTTACTTGAACATTTAGAAAGTCCTTGGTAATATTTTTCACCAAAGGCGTTGAAATATCAAAATTCCCTAGATAAGTGAATTCCCACTGGTTCAACATTCTTTTTTAATACTCTTCCATCTAAGAGAAGTATTTATTCTAATACTTTAGTTCTTAGAGCTCTCTGTTCACCAAAAAGCAAGTTTTTAGTCCAGGGTACACTCAGGGGAAACTTGCTTCTGTAGGTTTCTGTCAATTCATTTTTGCTTCCCAGGGACAGAGGAAAGTTATGTTTAAAAAGTGTTCTGTCATCTTTGAATGCAAAATAAGTAATCAAGCTAAGAAGTATGATTTCACAAGGGCTAGAGATGTGGCTCAGTAGTACAACACTTGCCCAGCATGTGTGAGGCCCTGGGTTTAACCCCCAGCACCACACACACAGCACAAAAAAGTTATAATCAAATCCAGGGAAATGATATTTTATTAATTTTGCAATGGGCATGAAACTACCAGTGACTTGCCATTGACCAGAGAAGTCTTATGGGACTTTCCTGTAGGATGCCAGGCATCTGCTGGGGACTGGCCCTTTCAGAAGGCCATGGGTGAAGAAGAGCCTCCTGTCCCTGAGCTCTTAGCTTGAGGAGAGCAGAATAAAGAAATCAGGGCCTTGAGAGCAAGGCAGAGCAAAGCTTGAGTGAAACCAGGCAACATGGATCCTGGCAGTCCAAAGTATCCCAGAAGCAGAACATGCCACCACCCAGTGTCTGGCTAGCAGTAGATGCCACCCTGGCACTGAGCACCAGTGAGAGGCCTGCTCTTGAAGCACTCTGTATCTATAAAGAATGCGAAGATCCATTTTTTTTTTAAGATACTTCGTGCATACTGGGGCCACAAACAGACTTCATGAAATTGCTGTTATGGTTACGGTTGCAAAGTGTTATGGTTGGCATAACAAACATACCCATTAGTTTGCTCCAAATAAGAATTCAAGTAGGAGTTCATAAATGTTGAAGGCAGAAAGTAGAAAGTAACTCTCAAAGGGTATTCTTACTATCAGCCTAACTATGCAAAAATCAAACATAACTTTCCCAAGGTTGTAATTTTAAACCACTGTAAATACTGGGAAATATCGTCAAAATACAAAATACTTCCAATTTCTTTCATTATATGAAGGGGCCCCCAATTTAGATACTGGTGTTGGCAAGTTTAATGGCTTCAAAATCCCTGGGGTGAACACAGCTATAAACTGGTGACCATCAACCTGTTGACAGAAGATTTTCAAAAGAATTGTTAGCCTCGTGGTACCTAATCTCATGTTGTTACATACCGTAATTTGAACTGTGAGCGAACTTCCCCATGTTCTATTTGAATCAGTTCATTATAGCAAGCAATTATGCTGCTATTCTCCATAAATCTCTGAAAAGAAAGCAAAGATAATACATAAGACATCCCCCAATTATTTCTTAGAGAGTCAAATAGAAAAACTTAATAGTTATTCCTACTCCCAGGTAACTGTTATGCAAGACATGTAGTAGGTAGGATGAGATGAAATAGAGAAGTTGTCAAGGAGTTTGAAATGCTTGTTTAAATGTATGAGAAACAGAGCAGGTAATACTTAACACTCAGCTCCCTTTATGACAAAAGTGGGATAAACTTCATTATAAATACTCACAGAAAAATAAACTCATAAGGGCATAAGATTCTTCCCCAATCATATTATTTTGGCCTCATCTTGTACTAGTAAAGGTCATCTAAAACCCAGTATTCAACATGTTTAGTATGTGCCAGATTATCAATGATCTCTTCTGAAGGGAGAGGCTGTTCTTTTCTTCTTTCCTAATCTCCTGAGTGCCTAATGCAGAGCTCATTTAAGAACCAGTGAGATGAACAACAAAAGACAAACAACCCAACAAAAATTGGGCAAAGGACTTGAGTAGACATTTCTACAAAGAAAATATACAAATGGCCAAAAAGCACACGGAAAGATTCTCAGCATCATCAGGCATTAAAGAAATGCAAATCAAAAGCACAATGAGAGTTTGGGGCACAGTGGTGCACACCTCAAATACCAGCCCTTTGGCAGGCTGAGGCAGGAGGATCACAAGTTCGAGGCCAGCACACAGGAATGTAATCAGACCCTGTTTCAAAAAGAAAAAAAGAAAAAAAGAAGGGGGGTCAGGTGCTGGGGTTCAACTCTAGTTCAGTGCTAGAGTGCTTCTGGGTTCAATTCCCAGTACCACAATAAAACACACACACACACACACACACACACACACACACACACACACACAATGAGATGCCCCTTCACACTCAGTAGGATGGTATAACAAAAATAAAAAGCAAATAAGCGTTGGATAGGATATTGAGAATTGAAACACTTGTATATTGCTGGTGGGGATGTAAAGGGTTTGAGAGTTCCAAACTATTTTAAACATAGCATATAACCCAGCAATTCCATTCATAGGTATACATCCAAAAGAACTTAATATGGATACTAAAAACAAAATACCGCCGGGCGTGGTGGCACACGCTTGTAATCCCAGCATTCGGGAGGCTGAGACCGGAGGATCCGGGTTCGCGGCCAGCCTCAGCTACCTAGTGAGGCACTCCGCAACTTAGTGAGACTCGGTTTCAAAATAAAGAATAAAAAATAGGGCTGGGGGTATAGCTCGGAGGTAGAATACCCCTGAGTTCAATCCCCAGTACCGCAAAATAAATAAATAAATAAATAAATAAATAAAAACAAAATACCTGTATAAAAAGGTCTACAGCGATATTATTTACAATAGCCAAAAGGTAGAAACAGCCCAAATGTCCATCAACAGATGAATGGATGAACAAATTCAAATTTTATGTCTAATCCCAGTGACTTGGGAAGCTGAAGCAGGAGGGTCACAAGTTCAAGACCAGCTTGGGCAACTTAATGAGACCCTGTCTCAAAATAAAATAAAGGATTGAAGATGTAGCATAGCGATAGAATGCTTTCCTGGCATGCATGAGGCCCTGAGTTCAATCTCCAGCATCATAAAAAAACAAACAAACAAATTATAGTATGTACATATAATGGAATATTACTCATCTATAAAATAGGAATTAAATAATGATAATGCTACAACATGTGTAACCCTCAAAAAAAGTATTAAGTGAAAGAAGACAAACACAAAAAGTCATATATTGTATGATTCCACTTACATGGAATATCTAGAATAGGTCAATCCATAGAGACTGAATATAGACTGGTGGTTGCCAGGGCTAGGGAGAGGAGGGCTGGGAATGAATGACTGTTCAAGAGTTTCCATTTGGGGCTGACAAAAATGTTTTAGAACTAGACAGAGGTGGTGGTTATATAGCATTGCGAAAGTACTAAATGTCACTGAATTGTTCCCTTTAAGATGGTTAATTTTAGTTTCATCTTAGCTGGAAAAAAAAGGCTTTCTTGTGTTTATAAAGAAAAAACTGAGTGGATGAGTGAACAGATAAGCCAAAAAAAAGAAAGAAAGAAAGAAAAGAAAATGCAAGACACGCTGTCACTCATCACAGAACCACTGAGCTCCCACATACTAGGCCTGAGCTGATGAAGCCCAGCACTCAAGGGTAAATTTTTAAGCCAGTTCTTATATACCGTATCACTCAGTGTAGGATATGCAAGAAATTATTTCTCTTACGTGAACACATCTATGCTTAATGAGAAATTATTAAATCAGAAAAAACAGCAAGCAAAATTGGTAAGGGAACAGATTTAAGGACAATTCTACTTAGGAATTTAAGGAAAATTCTACTTATATTTAATTTTATAAAAATATATGCTAAGCCCATTTTCATGCAACATCTATTAAGAACTTTTGGAACACTGGTGCTCCATGGAACAGTTTGGGAAATACTGCTTTAATAGACCCAGCGTAGAGTCTGGAGTCAAGATGCAATTTCATCTTTGACTTCGTCATGAATGTGAGCTCTAGCAAGCTATTTAGTTATTTTGAACCTGTTTCCTCCTCTGCAAAAATGGAGAAAACATTAAATCCCTTCTATGTCAAGGAGGATTAAGTAAATCACCTGGAATTGGGCCTGACAAATAATAAATTGTAGCTCCCTGCTTCCTAATCCACAGGAATCCTCTCCAGGGAACCGTGTCCCACAGCTGTGTCCTGAGCATACCTAGCCCAGCACATTGCTTTGCAGAGTCAGAGCTCCATTAACTGAGATGAATAAGATCATTCTGAATAGAAAAAGAGGCACACAAAGTCACATGTAAGAATAGCTCCATCTTTGCTAAGATGCTAGTTTCTAAAAAGCTTGGTATAGACTGAGCATCGGTGCAGTCAACCACATACGCAAGGCTCCAAAGGCTTTGAGGGGCATTATTGGGGGACAGTTGATGGTAAAGCTTTGTTCTTGGATCTCAGATCAAGAACCATAGACTGAAGTGCTGGCCAATTAGCTAGCAACACAAGGCTGAGTTTTAGCAAATGACTTAATACAATCAAAACAACTCAGCGAAGGGAAACAACCTCACAGAAGGCGAGAATGGCTGGTATATTTGGAAGGTGCTTGGGTAGAGTTGCCAAAGACAAGATTGTCTCAAAAAAAAAAAAAAAAAAAAAAAAAAAAAAAAAAAAAAAAAAAAAAAAAAAAAAAAAAAAAAAAAAAAAAAAAAAAAAAAAAAAAAAAAAAAAAAGAGAGAGAGAGCAATAGTGAGAGCGATAGCGAGAGCAAGAGAGAAACAGCCACCTGGAGTTCCACTCAGCTGATCCTAAGTCACAGTAACTCAGAGAAAGCCACCGGAGGTACCATGTGCTTCCCTTGGCATAAGCCCCAGAGACTAGGGGTACCCTACTTGACTGGTAAATGGCCTTGATCAGCTCAGACCTGACACTCAAAACACCGGGTGGTCCCTGACAGAGACTGGCTTTCATGCCTCCACCAAGTTTTTATTCACCATAGCTGACTGCAAAAATCAGCAACACCTCTGGACCCAGGGAAATTAAGCCTTCCCAAAGAGCAAGAAAAAGTTACAAAAGTGTGTAAAAAGGAAACAGTGAACTTTCATTCAATGTTCTTAAGGGTGCTTACACCTACAGAGTGACAATGGTTTCTCCCAAGTGATTCTGTAAGCAGATGTGCAATCTCAGGCCTCCAGCCAAGATGCTACTGCTCCAGCCAGGCATGGTGGTACATACCTGTGATCCCAGTACTTGGGAGGCTGAGACAAGAGGATCGCAGGTTCAAAAACAGTCTCGGCAACTTAGTAAGACTCTCAGCAACCTGGCAAAACCCTGTTTCAAAACAAAAAATAAGCCGGGCGTGATGGCGCATGCTTGTAATCCCAGCATTTGGGAGGCTGAGACTGGAGGATCCGGGTTCGAGACCAGCCTCAGCTGCTTAGTGAGGCCCTCCGCAACTTAGTGAGACCCTGTTTCAAAATAAAGAATAAAAAATAGGGCTGGGGCTGTAGCTCGGAGGTAGAATGTCCCTGGGTTCCATCTCCAGTACCGCAAAAATAAATAAATAAATAGGGCTGGAGGTATAGCTTGGAGGTAGAATGTTCCTGGGTTCAATCCCCAGTAACCTCCCCCCCACACACACACACATGAAAAAAAAAAAAAAGCTAATACTCTAAATGCACTAAACATGAAACCAATTGGAGGAAGGATTATTGCACTAAAAGTAGAATTCCAAAAGACCACTCAACAGACCCAAGCAGGTCTTAATCCATAAAACCTACTGTGTGTCAAGCCCTTTCTCTAATCACCCCTCAGGTAAGGAGGAAAACCAGCTCTTCCCTTATGAGGGGCCTGACTCATACTTGAAAAGGTCAGTGTTGGGAGGGGATGGAGTGGGGTAGCCAATGTGACACTAAAGATTTATGAAAGCTCAGAATAATTTCAAGAGTTATTTTCAGAAAATGAATGAAGAAAGAAAATAGGTTTCAGGTGCCATTTCTTTGCTGGTTTTCCTCTGGCAACTTTCCATGACAAAACTCTAAAGTGCTCTCTTAGGCATCCTCACTGAGCCACTGCACAAAATGGCTTTCAGAACTGAATGCCAACTAGCGTGAGAAGAGGCGACAGTTGCAAGAAAGCACTAGGAGAGTGTGGAACGTTGCTAAGTAGACACGTGCGTTCATTTCTGTGAAACACCATGAGTCACTACACTGCCTTGGAGCCTTTAGGTAGCATTGCTACCCCCACACTGAAAAGCACAAAACAACTGCTTCACAAAAGCAGTTTCTGCGACTCTGAGATCTATAACCAGGAGAGCTTCGTTTTAAAGCCCAGGATAGCAAAGCACGATTACCTCAAGAACCTAAAGTAATTTTCATAATCCAAGGTACAGACAGTACCCTGTTTTTGAAGGTGTACATTATACTTACTCTTTGAAATTCAGATTATTCCTATCAAAAGACCTTGGGATATATGGTAAACCCAGTTTTTAGTTTATTGGTAAGTCTACTTGGAACAATTAATCTCAACCTTAAAGTTGAATATCTGCATGATTCAAGTAGTAGTCACTCAAAGAATTTTTCTTTGCTGATGTTTATAGTTCAAAGCAGGAATTCCAAGGATGCTATAGGTCATTTACTTGAGTTTAGATTATCAGCAAAACTTGCAGAAGTCAACTGTGGATCTCTACCCTATTTTTATCCAAAAGGAGACCTTTTGTTATTAACAGAAATAATAAATATGCTTGTTACAAAAAATCCAAGCATACAGAATAAGGTCCTCTGTAACTCCTCTATAGGAACTTGTTTTCTTTAGCCAGGCATGGTGGTGCATGCTTGTAATTCCAGTGCTTGAGACAGAAGGATTGCAGGTTCAAGGCCAGCCTCAGCAACTTAGCCAGATGCTATTTCCAAATAAAAAATAAAATAGGGCTGGAGGTGTAACTTAGAGGCAGAGTGTCCCTGGGTTCAATACCCAGTAACAACAAACAATTACAACAACAAAATAACTTTTCTTTTAATATTATGAAATAAACTTCTTTTAAACATTCATGTTTTAATTATCGTTTCCCAATCCCCTTTCTCTCCTTTATTTCAAATTAACTCCAATATTTTCTTTCCATTTGCATGCACACAGCTTTGCCTCCAATCAAGTTTCTACCTTGAGATACCTAGTAAGCCTCGAAATTTACTTTGTGGATAAGTCTCCTTGAAGTAATCAATCTTAATCCTCAAAGTGAATATTAGTGTTTTCATATAGCTTTCACGGAAAGAATTTTCTTTTGCTGGTGTTTATCGTGTCAACCAGAAATTCACAGGGTGCTGCAGTCATCATGGGCCTACGGTATAAGCTCTGGCCAGGCCCTGGTGAACACATGACCCTAGGTACCAGTTTGGTAGATTCACCTTTACATAATCACATACACACTGAATATGATTAATTGGACTGATTAACATGAGGTTACTTTGAGAGAAAAAAAAGCACAGTGCTTAACTAGCAGTTGTTCGTTACCATCCTATAAAAAGCCAGTTACTTCCTTCCCCTGGTGGTCCTAGGCTCCTGGCCCGTAACACTTCTCCTGGCTGCTTGCTTTGCTTCTATGGGGGAGTCAGGGGTGGATGCTGCTTCACCTGTACATACCCGGTTGAAGCCTGCATGGAGAAGAGGAAGGACGGAAGCCTCTTCCTGGTCATCGGATCTGCAGCAAAGCAGAAAATGTGGTCACTCAGCAGATACAAACCAGGATTCCTCACACTGAAACACGGAGAGAGAGCAATGAGGCCAGGGGATTAGCTCTAAGGGTGGCTTCCTGACTGGCATGTGCCCATAGGGTGCACCTGCCAAGGTGCCTCAGGGACACAGATCCCACATCTGCTTTCCAGATGCAAACAGGAAACAGAGGGTAGAGAAGATTCCAGCAGAGGCCTGTTCCAACTCTGGGTTTGGGGATTGGAGAAAATGTATGGGAGCAGTCCTATAAAGGGACACATCAAGTGTGCATTCTTCCTGACACTGCTGTCCCCAAGCCTTCTGGAAGCATGACTCACACTGCAAAGCCGAGCAAGCTGGGTACAACTCTCAGTGTGAGGCAGACAACTGGCATTACTGGCTACAGGGCCCCACAAGCAAATGGAAAAGAAGTGCCAGCAAGGACACAAAGTTAAAAAGGAAGAAAAACAAAAACTGATCATTGTCACCCATTTTATGAGATGATTTCCTCTACTGAGCCTGTAGTTGGGTCTTCAGTATAAGGTGGGGGTGGGGGTGGGGGCCAACTTGTCATGAAGACATCCCATACTTGGCTGTCACTGTTGGGAGACAATTGTCCCTGATACAGCCAGCAAGTGGCATGGGGTGCAAACCCTGAAAATCTAGGAAGAAAAATGGGATAAGAGGGATTGGGTGGAAATGATAGTAGAAAACAGGAAGAGAATGTGTTTATTCGTGTCATTGCCCATAGCTGACTCCTACCCTAGAGGGAAATTCTGTCTTCCCTATTCCCTCTTTCCCTCAGAAACTCGAGGTTTTGCCTTCTGCAAGGGACAGATCAGGAAGGGCAAGAAAAGAATCCCAAAGGTTTTAATAATATTCTATTTAGTAAGCCGGATGGCATAGACATAGGTATTCATTTTATGATTACTCTCTCTATATGAAGTATTTTATAATAGGTGAAACAGCAAGACAGGTAAGCCATAATAAACTATTGCTTGTAAGGACTAGTAAACAGTTTTGCTCTATGAGGAGAGAAAAACAAAGTGTTTTATCCTTGGGCACAAGGAATAAGCCAGGTCCCGGGAAATGCTTTGTGGCCTGGTACATTTCTGGTATGAAAGTCCAAGGCTCCAACTCCCTATTGAGATCTCAGAGTGCCCTGAAGGTGAATGGAAGAAAGAGGGCCTTCGAAGGAGCCTGATCTTACATCTCAGTTCCCCCCACCCATTTCCTTTGTGATCTCATCCCCCACCAGGGTGGGAGGTTTGAGGAACCAATGGGAACAATTCTTCACCTTCCTTGGACCATCTCCTATGGTCAGTATCAAGTGAAGAAACTCAAGGAGTAGCGTGTAAATAGGAGACTTCTGTCAGAGCAGGACTGCAGCCAGGATTTTCTGCTGCACTAATATGGCTTTGGAGCATAGCATTTCGGAGCCTAGGGGAATCCTACACTTTCTTGTCAGAATGGCTGGCTTGTCAGTTCTTTCATTGCAGAATCTGTGCCAAATGCCACAAAGGAGCCACGTCTGACAGGTTCCAGGCCCTAATTAAGGTCTTATTCTCTTTGAAGCTAATGATAGCCATTAATTGACTGCAACAAATTTTGTTACTTGCAAAGATTCCAACCACTGTAGCTTGTACTAACAACTTTTTTTCTTCCTGCCGGCTCTTTCATTTTGAGTGCTGGCTACTTCAGATAATAAACCCAGCAGAGAAGCGTCTCATCCCACACCCGTACCTGTAGCCCGGGCCCTCTTCTCTGCTGTGTGGGATGGACAGAAATCCTACTGTCCTGCTTCCAGCCACACGGCAGTCCTCACATAAACCTCACCATCCTATCCTTGCCGTGGATATAGTGCCTCTTTGTTCTCAGGCTATAATTTGTTTCTTCCTATGTGGAAATCCAGCACTTTCCCATCTCCTTTCTCCAAAGAAAAAAGATTAACTGGAACAATGTTTTCTCCAGATCTCCACCTCCTCCTCCTCCTCAGAGTTTTCTATTCATTTCTGGCATATAATGATGACAAGTAAACTTCCCCCATCCCCATAAGGTGTATGAGAATGTGCTAACAGCAATTATATAAGATAGGGAGAAAAACTTAAATATTTTCAGAAACTTGTGAAACAAACAAAATCCCAAAAGCAAGATCTAAAATTGGTATTTCAGGGCCCAAGACACGCCCATTGCGTTGCTAGCGCAAAAACTGGATTGCATCAGACATGTTTCAGAGTGAACAGTACTGCTCCCAGCTGGGAATGGGGGGAAGCTTACACTTGAGAAACCACGGCGAGGATCACTGTGTGCTCCGAGGGATTCGTGGCCCGGATCGACCTGCAACGAGAAGGCTCCAAGTCAAACAAGGTGATCTGGGCTTTGTTACATCAAACAAATGTGGAGCTTCTTCATATTGAGAATGGCCCCAAATCAAACCCTCCTCTAAAAACGTCTTAGGACACATGAAAGACAACAAAGAGAGATGCCCTTGTGGATTAGGACAATCTCTTCATTTTTTAATTGTTTTAAGTCCTGGGCAGTTATCCAACAGGTCAGACTTGCCAATTTTCCACTTCAAAATTTGGCAAATTCCACTTAAATATCATGTTTTTGTTTTTAATTGAAATCGCACTCAAAAAAAATGGCAGTCCTATAATCCTTTAGTTATCTGTTTCTACTTGGAGGGGGGACTAATTGGGCTATATATATATTTTCTTTTAGATAGGAAAGAAACCTTTTTTCCTTTTAGATGGTAAAGATAGATAGTTCAGAAACCTGACCCTATAATAATAAGTAAAGCACTTGCTGGCAGACGGATATCCAAAAGCAGGTTTAAAGCCCGTTAAAGATGATTCAAAGAGCTGCCTAAATTTTTCAGTTGTATTTATGTTTGTGCTTAAAGCTACTTTAAGCATTTTGGGCATCAGCTGGGGTGAGAAATGTTGCAATACGGTAACTGTCACTGCATAATGATATTTGTTATACCACCTGTACGTTGTTAGTGTACTTCCTAGGAATTTAACAGAATCAAAATACACATAAGGACCTCGAATTTTGAGGTCCATGAAGATATGCTATGCCATAGCTCAGATGCTGGACTATTTTGGTCAGAGGATCATGATTTGGACTAAAGTTACAATAAAAGGCCACATTCTTGAATTATAGTGCAAATCGTGCTTGTTTTGACCTATCTTCTTGGTCTGGCCTCTGCGTATTTTGATGTCCCTTGGGGGAAAAACTACCACCTTCAAGGACAGAATCACCCTGAGTCATTTGTGAAACAACATGTATTTGTTTTTCTCTTTAGCTATGGACATTTCTGCTTTTCTCTATGTTTACATGTTTGTGAACAGCAGCTCCTATTGCTTCATCCTGTTAAACTACAAAATTTCTCAATCTTTCTCGAAAAATGTACCTTCACCCTGTCCTGCAATCCAAGACCTCAACCTGTGTGGGCAAGCAGGCTCAGCAGCCATACTCCTGGGCAGTGAAGTCACCCCTGTGGGTAAATGGTATTTGAATGTGCTCCTTTGGAGAGGAAGCTTTAACTCATGGTGGGGCAGGAGGGTTAGGTCACCCCTCAAGGCTGGAGCAGATCACTTTCCACTCAGCCACTGAGTGAAGCTATGCTTACTGTGTATTGAGAAGCCTCCTGGGTCCTCAGCAAAAGCACCAAGTGGAAACAGTGGCACGGTGTTTCAGAGGCATGCTCAGTTCTCCAGCCAAGCACTGTGCACTTCTCACCTTTCCCCGGCCTCTTCCACCCCAGGGAAGCGGCATGGGCACAGGCTGGGCCATGTTCTAAGGGGCAGGTCTTAGGCAAGAGACTAAGGCCTGCAACACACAGTTCACTGGAGCACACACACTGGAGGCTTTCTTTGGGATTGGCTTCTGTCTTCCGGGTTGCTTCCTGTTGGTATCTTTTTTTTTTTTTCTTTTTGGTACTGGGGATTGAACCTAGAGGTGTTTTACCTCCAAGCTCCACCCCAACCTATTTTTCAATTTGAAACAGGGTCTAAGTTGCTAAGGGTCTTGCTAAGTTACTGAGGCTATCCTTGAACCTGAGCTCCTCCTGTTTCAGCCTCCCAAGCATTGGATTACAGCCCTGTGCCACCACACCCACTTGCTTACCTCCTCGCTCTTATCCCTGTAAAGAAGCTTGTGTGGTCAGAGGGATCTAGACTTCTTCCTGGTTGAGATGACTTAGGGAGACCTGGGGAATGGGTGGGTCTGGGGTCCAAGCATGTATGTGAGGACAAGATCCAGTCTATCTAAAATGCCAAGGATCCAGGGCCATAGATGACAATAAAGCATGTTTGCTGGTAGTTAGGAATCTAGGAATCTGGTCACCCTCGACATGACCAGTAATGGTCAGCAAACACACAGATACATACATCTGCCTTTTGAACTAGACAGGTCCCCTCCCCCACTTTTGTGAAGCTAAGACAGAGGCACATTGGTTAAAAACAAAAGAATATCACTTCATGTCCAAGGGAGAATGTAAAGCTTATCCGCTAAATGGGGTCTCTGTTTGAATTAAAAGATTTCTTCCTATTAGTTTTTTCCTTATAATGGAAGCTTGTCTTAAATCATTCTCTGTCTGTAGAAGGACTGTGGTATTCTACTACAAAGCCATGTAAGAATGGTAAGTGGAAGCCAGGAAAAACTTGACACAATTAGTTACAAATGATTCAACCTATCCTGAAAATCACTTAGAAAATATATTTCTTAATATAGAAAATAGCAAACAAATATATATATATATATATATATATACATATATAAACACTAAATAGGAAAATATTTCCAAGATGAAAGATAAGACTTGATACCATTAAAATATTTTAAAACTATTTACTTAAAAAATTCTTCTTTGGGAAAAATGAAAATCACCAAAGAACAGCGAGGTAACGCCTGTGATAAGGAACTTCTCCGAATCCATTAATTCCTCGTCAGTGTACCAAAGGTTCTGAGAAGCCATTTCTCCACCTTTCTTTTCACTTACTAATATTCAAGAAAATTCCAGCTCCATATGTAATTGGACTCTATCCTGGTCTAGCATTTAATTAGTGACCTCTTCCCATCTAGCTTCAAAGCATTCCACTTCTGCTAAATGGCTCTGTTCATCTGGAGCTAGCTGAGCATTTATTTATGAACAGGCCTGTGTTTGCTCCCCAGAGTGCAAGCATTTCTGTAAACAAGCAGGGCACAGGCTCCTGGAAGACTTTCTGCTGCAGCAAAGTGGCTGCCTTCCCTCTGTGTCTGGGAAGCCTGCTGCAGGATCACCCATCTGTGTCAGGCACAGGAAAATTTATATTTCACACATTTCTGATGCTCATTTTGGGACAGAATAATGAAGTTTAAAATATCTGCTTTAAATCCAAGCCGTATCTGTGCAATACAAACTGTGTGAATTTTAACATTTTTTTTTTTATGAGCAATTCTTGGGATGGGAAGGGGAATACCTTCACATTTTCAGAGGAGCCCAGCTCAGACCTCAAAATTCAGTGCAACTCAAATGTGGAACAATAAGAAGGCGGGATATGTCTGCAGGAAGTAGCTACAGCTTTCATCACAGAAATGTGGGTAAACTGCTCAGTGAGGTCAACACATACACAAATATGTAGGATGGAATTAAAGACACCTATAGATAAAGTTCATCTGAGCTGTTCAGTGGGCTGGTCATTACTAAGCATCTTAAATGGAGGAAGGTACCTGCACACTGCTTCTGCATCAAAGTTCCGAGTGTGCCTGTGATCGATCACGATAATTTCATGATGCTTATCTAGAAAGCATTCAAGGGCCGACTCTGGAGTCCGAGCTACATTGCACCTGTAACCAGCTTTGTCGCAGGCCCACAAGAAGCCATCACTCTGACTGTCTTCCTTTGCAAAGATTAGCAAAACCTGAAACAGAAAACAGAGCATCTTAACAGAAGCCATCCTCCTCAGTGACTGAACTAACAACAATCCTGCAGCGTACTGGTTAAACATAGGGCCTGAAGGGAAACTACCTGGGTTCAAACCCTCCCACTGGCTCTGGGAGTCTTGGAACAAGTTATATCATTTCCTTGGTCTATAGTCTCTTGGCTGTGAGATGTGACCAGAATAGCACTTCCTAGGTTAGCTTTGAGACTTAAATGGCTGGACAGGTAGGTGCTCAGATACTTTGGTGGGGGTCATTGCTTGCTACAATTACAAGTATTCTTAATTTCCTAATTAGTTTTGTACTTAGATAAGACAAGCAGTAAAACTATTAATAACATAATGGACACATGTTATGTGCTGATTCCTACATACATATGTTTGCTTCCAGTGCAAATGATATCTGCTTCCCTGTCCCTGGAGGCCCCTTCTGAATGCAGCACTAAAAAGACTTAAGAACTCAAGAAAACTCAAAACAACCTCAGAAACGAATTTGAACACTCAGTCCTTGTCAAAATAAGAAAAGAATAATCATGAAATGTGAAGCTGATGGAACTAAATTGAGGAAAATTTGCTTCTATTTGCCTCATTGAAAAGCGCATCTCCACCCACTAAAGGAAGGTAGCAATGCTTTACACGATTTTCCCCTTCTCGTCTCCTGAGCTCAGGAAGCCAGATTCTCTGCCAGCTGGAAAGCCAGAGGCAGCCTTTCCACTGCCTGAACTTGTTTATTTATGGTCTATCTCCTACATTAGAGAACAAATCTTCAGGAGAGCAAGGACTTGCAGGTCTTGTCCCCTGCTCACTTGTGACCAGCACCAGGATGACTCTAGATGCTCAGCAAATACTTGATGAGTTAAAGAATAGTTACTGTAGATTTTCTGAGAAATGAAAGAGGACTTTACTTTTTTATTTTTTATTTATTTATTTTTTTTGAGATAGGGTTTCACTAAGTTACCCAGCTAGCTCAAACTCGTGATCCTCCTGCCTTAGCCTCCTAGTGCCTGGGGTTAGAGGTGTATGCCATTGTGAGGACTTTAATAGGACTATCTCCAAGCAATAAGTCCAGTAAGAAAAAGCCATTAAATATCTCAAAATATTGGTCTATAATATTCTTCAGCCTCCACTGCTGGTTCAAACAATTAGGAATTGAATGGTAGTTTCTCAGCATAAAAGGCTTTTCAGCCAATAGTCAATAGCATTTATCATGGTAAAATACCCAATGTGTTTAATTTATAATCAGAAACAAGCCAAATTGTCCAACATTACCATTACACGTAAAAACACTTTATTACTTGAAAATTAGAAATATGTAGAAAAGAAGATGAACTTCATACACTCATCACCCAGCGTTAGCAATAGCCAACTGCTGGCCACTGTGTGTCCATCTCAATCCCTCTCCATTTCTCACCTCTTGCATTAGTTGGCAGCAAATCTAGATGCATCCATATACATCTGTGAAAAACTTTAATCCATACAGATCTGTTAAAGACTCTTTTCTAAAACAAAGAAAAATAAAGCAAAACCACAATACTATTTCATAGCTCAACCTTCCCAATAGTTCCTTAACATCACTAAATATCCAAATATATCATACATGTCACTTGTTTTACACTTTGAAACATTTTCTGCTTTCTCAAATGCCATGCTTCCAAAAGGAAAATAACATATTTTTTCAGCATGATGCTGACCTTATTTTTCTTAACATGTGGCTAAAAACCACACACTAGTAACACTTGGGGTAGCAATGCATATTAAGGGCTCACTCTGGCTAGTGTCTTTCACTCCTTGGTCTAGAATGCTCCTAATGTCTTCAGTCACAGAGCTCCTACTAGGGAGAAAAAGGAGGTAGATCTTCCAAGAAAACTGAATTGCACAGCCTGGTAGATTTTGAAAGTGAAAAGAAATCCTTCGAAAAAACTATTAACAAGGGAACCATGATGAGGAAAGTCAGGTAGAATAAACTGGTTTGTGCAAAAAGGCAATAGCTCTTTACTTGGTGCCGCTGGGGTATTAGCCCAAGAAACTCAAAACTGCAGAGCTTAGACGTCACAAAGTGATAGAATTTCTTGTCTTTCATATGTCTAGCTAAACAATGGATTTTTTTTTTTTTTTTTTTTTTTTTTTTTTTGCGGTACTGGGGATTGAACTCAGGGGCATTCTACCTCCGAGCTGGAGGCTGGCTGCAAACCCGGATCCTCTGGTCTCAGCCTCCCGAATGCTGGGATTACAAGCGTGCGCCACCACGCACGGCTTAAACGATGGATTTTTTAAAAATACAAATCTCAACAACTTACATTTCCTTGATACCAGTGTGTCTTGATATTTGACTAACATAATAAAAAACACAATTCTATTCTCCTGTTGGACCTTACTACAGATAAACTAATCTCATTTGTCTTATGTGTCCTTGTAAGAGTAGTGTTCCACTTCTGGAAAAATAATAAGCAGGAAATAAAAAAATATTTCCTGAACATCTTCTTTGTACTAGGCACTGCTTTTAATTGCTTAGGGTACATTGACAAACAAAACAAAGACTCCTTGCTTGTCATAGAAGAGAGACAAATAAATAAACAACACATACGTCAAGGAAGGAGACTGTGGAATGCTAATAAGTGATAAGAGCTATATAAAACATAGTACAGCAGAGGAAGGGGAGCAGGCATGGGTGCTGGTAGAGGTATATAGTAAGCTGTCAGGAAAGGAGTTGGCATCTGAAGGAAGAGCATTCTGGGTGGAGCTCCAGAAACTCCCACAGCGGCCACAGCTCATGGTGCAGGAGATTTCTGAGGGGTGGGAAGGGAGCCAGTGTGCTGGAGGAGAGGGAGAGAGGGTGAGAGGAGGTCAAGCTCACAGCCGAGAGTTAGATCGAAGTAAGGCCTTCTGGGCCATTCTAAGG
>PVLC010014288.1:0-39631 GCA_004027655.1 Graphiurus murinus
AAAAAAAAAAAAAAAAAAAAAAAAAAAAAAAAGAAAGGACTCTTCACCATCAAAGGCTGAATGCTAAGAATAAAAAAAATTCTCCTTTTACTCACTTATAGCATTTATCAGAATAGTAGAAATGATAATGATTATAATAGTCTCAGTTCTGTACATATAATCATTTGGTTTGAGAAAAATCCTGTGAATTTGGCAATGTTATGATTACCACACAGATAACAGAGATAGAAAATATAAGATACTTTATTATAAATGCCCTTTTGACTTATACCCATGTCTTTTAGTTATGAACCTTTTACTTATTGCTTCATAAGAACAAGAAAGGCAAGGAGAATGTTTTGTACGAAGTCCCTTAAAATAGGAATGCAGTATCCAAAATGGTACATTCTAGTGTGGATTTACCAGACCTCATGTCATAGATGAGGCAGCCATGTTGGAGACAGGGCTTGGTCGCTAAGGAGGGGTCTCTGTGGCCTTGATGACTAGACTATATATAGTCTCTCTTTCCCTTGCTTTCTCTCTCTCTCTGCTTCCATCCTGCATAATGTGAGAGCAGAGTCCCTTCACTTTTGCTCTCTCTCTCTGTTTCTCGCTACCTACCCTGAGCTCTGCGGACTTCACCTAACATGGATTGAATGCCTGAAATCTCCAGAACTGTGAGCAAATCAATCTTCCTCCCTCTAAGTTGTGGTCATCAGGTATTTGGGTCACAGAAGTGAGAATGTGATTGAAACAGTATCTGTAAACATATGTACACTTTTAAGTCTATAGTATCTACTTAAGTTTTACATTTGCCATTTTAGATCTGAATACGCATGGCATAAACCATGGTAGGCCATGCTAAACCAAGTAAATATGACTGCCCCCAAAGTGTCTTTAGGAATGCATGGGGGAAAGCTTGCAAATGCACATGGTGCTTTATGTGTTCTTATCTGTTCCTAGAGGAGCTCCTCCTGGAAGTCAAAGGAGAGCTGATCCTTTGCAGTCCTCACTCGTGGTTTCTCCTGGGAGAGTGTAGATTTCTTCAGGAGTATTGAGGGAGGGAAAGGCTGATATTCACACTTCTTTGTTATGTGGAGGCTACTTAAGTATCATTGGAGGAGAATCTACATAGTAATTCCAATTTTGGTACTGAAATCCTGGGCAATTGCTTCATTGTATGTCTCTTTAGGATATTATAGTTATTATAAACCCATGGAGAGAATGAGTATTTTAGACCTAAACTGACACTATCAAATTTTTTCTTGCACTGGTTTTCATTGATAGAGCAGTCTCTGTAATCATGATTAAGGTAGGCCTTAAAAATCTTACTGCAATGAAAGTGTACATTAAATTTATTTTTTAAAGATTTACACATATTGTATTACCAAATTTGATGTGCATACCTGTTGCACAATTAACAAATTTCTTGATCATGGGGAATCTCAAACCATATTTCTGATTATAATTTTCTTTTAATGACATCTGCTTAGAACTAACAAATTCTGTTGCCAAATTAGGTGTTTCAAACATCACATCAGGATAATTTGTGCACATATCCAACTCATGACTGAGAATTCTTACAGTGTTGCCAGATAGTAGTATAGACTCTAAGTAGATATTGATGATTATTCTTTTAAAAAATAGGAACATAATAGTGCAATGCCTATGCTTCTTACTTGTATTAGAGAGAAACTCCACACCAGGAAGTGAAACTGAAAATAAGTCAATAAAAAAAATGTGTCATGATTTATGGATAACATCAGTGCAGCAATATTGTTTTAAACGTTTCTGAGATCTGTTTGAAGTTTCTGATTGCTGAGGTTGTCTAGAGTGATCACTATCTCTGGTTTCAGTAATCAGATTCTGTAGTCCTTATACTAACAGTCTTAGTTGTTTTTTTTTTTTTCCTCCCCAGTACTGGGAATTGAACCCAGGGGCCTTTGACCTCCAGGATATACCCCCAGCCCTATTTTTTATTCTTTATTTTGAAATAGGGACTCCCTAAGGTGTGGAAGGCCTCACTAAGCAGCTGAGGTGGCTGGTCATGAGCCTGTGATCCTCCTTTCTCAGTCTCCCAGTACTGGGATTATAAGCATGTGCCACCACGCCTGGCTCCAGTCTTAGTTTTAATTTACGTTAATGTTAGGCAATAGTAGTTAAGTAGAGAAAAATAATATTTGCAAACAGAATCTAACTTCTTTTCCATGAGATTTATTTTATTATTATTTTTTGTTCTTGTAACAATAGAATTTTAAATACAGGAAAATTGTAATTGGTTTGGTACAAACTGGTTATCTTTTTCAACAAGCAATCATTTTAGTTACAGCTATCATCACAATTCTCCAGAATGAACTTTAATACAGGAATTGTTTTCCTAATGTTTGGAAATTTTTAATTGTGAAAAGAGAAAGGGTATTGGTTTTCACTGTAGGAGAGGTTATGGATGAAGACAGATACTCAAAGATAATTCAAGACCTGCAGGCAGGGCTTAATCTTGGTGACTAAGTTAGCAAATTGATCTTAGATTTGACATCTCAATAGAAATATGGCATCTTTCTGGGCCAGCTATCACCTAGCACTAGCCTGAGTCATTGGTTTCCCCTGGGGAACACTGGTTGTGGATTCAATAATATCAATTTCGGTGACACCATGCCTGAGCCATAACCAAAAATGTTCTATGCAAGTTGGAACCTAGTCCACTCTGGGCTAGTTGGAAATTGTGTGAGAGACTGCCTCAGAAAATAGTGCAAAGCATTCTTAACAGATTATTTGTATAACAATCGATTGAAACGGAACACTTTTCTCTAAGACTTTGTACTGCGCACACTTTGTAGATAGTCTCTTATTAATCCTTACAACTGTTAGAAAGATATGGTCAGGAGCTGGGCGTGGTGGGACACACTTGTAATATCAGCTACTCAGGAGGCTGCGGCAGGAAGATCATGAGTTTGAGGCCAGCCTGTACAGCTTAGTAAGACCCTATCTCAAAATAAAATAATAAAAAGGGCTGGGAGTATAGGTCAGTGGTAAAGTCCTTCTGGGTTCAATCCCCAGTACTGTCAAACAAAGAAAAGAACAAGACGAAACAAACAAAACAACAAAAGGAGATGGTCAGATGTTTTGACACTCCTGTTTTGAAAATAATTTAAAGGTGATCTGAAGACTATTGGTGCATCCAAAATTAATTTATAAAGATCAAGAAAGTGACCACTTTATCATTTTATCCTGTAGACAATACATGAGTATTTTATTCATTATAGTTAAATACAGGTTATAGCATAAGGATTTTTCATTCACTATAGTTAAGAGGATAGGCTTGATGTTGATGAAAAAACCATGAATTAAAAATTAGACCTGTATGGGTAATAATAAGGCCAATCACTAGGTATTTAGATAGATATCATACACAGACTAGATTGGAACTATCTATACTACTTTAATAAATGAAAGTAGTTCTAATTACATTTAAAGTGTCATTGTAAATCTCACTTTACTGATCTATAAATATGATAATAGCAAATTTTATTATATATAGAAATACCTATTGTTATTTGTGATAATTCCTATTATTCATAATAATAACAGTTATTATAAATTGGACCATTGGAAGATTTTAAAAGAAAAGAAAGATTAAATGAGAATTGGCATCCAGTAGAATGTGTAGTGTATGGTTCATATTAAAAAATCTTTATAATAGTAATAACACCTTTCTGTACATGTTATTAATAAGCATGTACGAAAGGAATATATTTGTGACAATTTAAAAATGCACTATTAAGTAATAGATAATAGTATTACCTTGAAAAAGAGCATAGAAGATTTTAGGAGAAGATCACAACTATATATTATTATTATTATTATTATTATTATTATTATTATTATTATTGAGAATTTTTATTTCTTTGTGGATAATGCTAATAGTCTAAGTTGGGGTTTTGAAGGTATTTTCTATCATTTTTTTCAAGTCCAGGTATCATTTGTCTAAATTAATTTATTTTTGCATGTGGATTTTCAGTTGTTATAGCACCATATATTGAAAAGACTCGCGTTTTCATTGTATTGTGTTTGCTCTTTTGTCAAAAGTTATCTAATTATATTTATATGAGCCTATTTCTGTGCTCTGTATTCTCTTCCATTGATCTGTTAGTTTATTCTTTCATTAATCACACTGCCTTGGTTGCTGTAACTTTATGCAATCTTGAAGTCAAGTAGTATCTATACTAAAACTTTGTTTTTCTCCTTCAATATTATGTTTGTTTTCCTGGATTTTAGGCCTCTCTATGTAAGTTTTAGAATCAACTTGTCATTCCCCTAGAATGACTGGCTGTGATTTTTTGTTGGGACTGTGTTAAACCTATAGATCATACTGTTTTTAGTGACATGACATCTCTGTCCAATCTTTCTGTCCATGAATTCAGAATATATATCCATTTTCAAAATCCTCTTTGATTTTTTTCATGTAAGTTTTGCTATTTTTCTCATATACATCTTGGACATACTTTGTTAGATTTGTAATTAAGTATTCCAATTTGGGGGGTGCTAATATAAATAATATTGTGTTTTTACTTTTTTTTATGCTTGGAATTGAACCTAGGGGCATTCTACCTCCAAGCTACATCCCAAACCCTTTTCATTTATTTATTTTATTTTGAAATAGGTTCTCACTAAGTAGATGAGGCTGGCTTTCAATGTATAATCCTCTTGTCTCAGCCTCCCAAGTACTGAGATTACAGTCACACACCACCACACCTGACTCTATTTGTACTTTTAAAATCACTTGGTTATTGCTAGTATATATGAAAATTTTTGACTTTTATATATTAACCTAATGGCCTGCAATCTTGCTGTCATTACTTATTAGTTTCAGAAGTTCTTTTTTATTGATTCTATTGAGTTTTCTATATAGACAGTCATGTTATTGGCAAACAATGACAGTTTTTCCTTCCTTCCCAATCTGTAAACCTTTTCTTTCTTTTCTTTTCTACTTTACTGCATCAGCGAGGGCTTCCAGTACAATGCTGAAAAGGAGTAAAGGAGTAATGAGAGGGGATAGCCTCCTTGTTCCTGGTGTTTGCAGGATGGATTCTAATTTCTTACCATTAAAGATGATAATAACCATAGGTCTTTTGAAAATGTTCTTTATCAAGTGGAGAAAGTTTCCTTCTATTCTTAGCTTGTTGAAAGTTTAAAATTAGGAATGGATGTTGAGTTGTGTCAAATAATATTTATGCAGCTACTGATATTATCCAGGTAATTTTTCTTTTCTTTTTTGCTTGTTGATATGGTAGATTATATTAATTGCCTTTTGAATGTTGAGCAAGCCTTACACACCTGCAATAAATCCCACTTGGCCATGGTGTATGTTTCTTTTAATACATTGCTAGAATCAATTAGTATAAAATCAATATTTTAATACATTGCTAGAATCAACTAACTAATCAATATTTTGTTGAATAGTTTTGATTCTATTCTTACAAAAGTGTATTAGTCTGTAATTTTCTTTTGTGTCAATGCCTTCGTCTAACCTTAGAATTAAGGTGACATTGGCCTTCTACAGTGAGTTAAGAATTCCTTCTGCTTTATTTTTGGAAGAGATTGTCAAGAATTGACGAAATTTCTCCTTTAACATTTGGTAGAATTTACTAGGGAACCCATGTGAACCTGATGCTTTCTGTTTGGGAAGTTTATTAATTATTTATTTAATTTCTTTAATTAATATGAACCTATTCAGATTTTTAATTTCTTTTTCTGTGAGTTTTGATTGGTTGTATCTTCCAAGGACTTGTTCCATTTTATCTAGGTTATAAAATTTGTGAGTATAGAGTTCTTCATAGTATCCCCTTTATTATCCTTTTTAATATCCATAAGATCTGTAGTGATATCCCCTAATTCATTTGTACATTAATTTATAGTGTCCCTCTCCTTCCCTCCCTTCCTTTCTCTCTCCTTTATTTGGCCAGGTTAAAAGACAATTGGTTTTTATTGATCTTTTAAAAGAATGCACATTTGGTTTCATTAATTTTTTCTATTCATTTCCTGTTTTAAATTTTATTGATTTCTGCCTTTTCTTTTACTGTTTTTCTACTTATTTTAGATTTAACTTGCTGTTCTTTTTCTAGTTTCCTAAGTTGAAAGCTAAATGTATTGATTTTGAATCAATCTTAATTCTTTTCTAATATAAGAACTTAATATGACAAATTTTCTAAGCACTGCTTGCACTGTACATTACAAACATTGATGTTCTACTCTCCTTTTCATTTAATTCCAAACATTGTATAATTTCTCACCTCTGCTTTGCTAGCTCCGTCAGTAGATCATGAAATTCTTTAAAGTCTCTATTAGTATATGGTTTATAACACATGCACTGAAGTTAATATAAGTAGTTTATGGGTTATTATCTTGGGTCTAGATACTGTCCCAGAAATGTCATGCAGAAAAAGACTTTTGATTGGCATTGAACCCCAAGAACCAAACACGCAAACCTTCCTGATGCAAGCATCTTGCTTTGAGGTCACCTTTGGAAGCCAGGGCTTCCTAGTCAGCCAGTACAAAGCCTGCTTGTGCTTCAGGAATGCCTGCAGTCCTGATTTACATTTTCCCCCAGTACTGGGTCAAACCTGACAGCAAAGAAGGAGTAGTAGGCAAACTGCAGTAGGATTTCAAAACATTATCTAAACTTCTCCATGATTCTGTGACGGGAGAGAAGAAAGAGTTGGAAAAGGAGCAACTTTAACATCAAAGAATGTTTCTGGTATGCGTGTTCCTTGTTTTCAATTGAGATTATTTTTCATTATTCTCAAGGAAGCTGTGACGTTCTATACTGAAAGCTTATTTTAAGTTTACTGTCATTTGATTTCTAGGTGGAGCACCAGTATTCCCATAAATTCACAGTAGTGGTGTTACGAGCCACCAAAGTGACAAAGGGAGCCTTCGGTGACATGCGTGAGTACTGTATTTGCTTTGCTGTTGAAAATGTGCAGCTATGCTTCACCCTTCTGTTGCTTGACTTCCTTGACAAGCCAAGGGCTTCCCCTTCTTTGAATGTGGTTATCTTGGGATGATAACAGTTCTACACTGCTATTATCTGTCTGAATTTCATTTTACTTTGGCTTTGCATTAGCTGAGACCATTAGCTGCCAGCACAAAAAGACTATCTTGTAACATACAGGTCTTTGGAATTCAAACTTCTTTTTTTCTCTTTTTTTTTGTGGTACTGGGGATTGAACTCAAGGGCATTCTACCTTTGAGCTGCACCCTCAGCCCTCTTTTTTATTCTTTATTTTGAAACAGGGTCTCACTAAGTTGCTGAGTGCCTCACTAGGTAGCTGAGGCTGACCGAGAACTCAGATCCACTGGTCTCAGCCTCCCAAATGCTGGGATTACAAGTGTGCGGCACCACCCCCAGCTGGAATTCAAACTTCTGCATAAATTCTTTTTGGAAAGAGTGCTGTGTCAAGACCTCAAACAAGCTGCCTCTGTGAGGTATTATGCTTATAGGATTAAACATGCCACACATTTAATTCTTATGCCTTCCAGTGTTTGTTATCCTGGATAGCTATAGAAACTGGCCAGGACAGTAAATGAGGTAAAAGAGCCTGAGGATAATGTGGAGTGGTCTTTTGGCAGTATCTTTTATTCTTTTAAAACTAGATTTCCTTATTAGTTTTACAGTTCAAATGGTTGAGATTCACGGAGGTGGGATTACAAAGAAAACCATGCACATATTACAATAATGAACTTGGTGAAGTCTTAGATTATTGCCCAAAACACAAGAATGGGCAACCTTACTCTCGGAACAAGTGTTGGAGGAAGAATGAAATTATAACTTATCGGTGTGGGAAATAGGGAAGACTTTCCTACTGTATATTGGAAAAAGAAATTGTGTGTTTTGTTTTTCCTTGGCTCCCACACAACCGACACAAGTCTTTGGACAACAACGTGTAGGGATTTCTCTCCACCAGCAAATAAGCAGTCAGTTCTGCTGCACATACCAGTATTCTAATTCAACTCAATTTGGTGCTCTCTACCCCACTTTAGAAGTAAGTTGCAAGCACATGTTGTTTTAGTTGTCTTTCCGACCAACCAGAAGTCATTTGGGATTCTCAGAACTCCCTCCTTGGGGTTCATCAGTTTGCTCCAGAGCCTCACAAAATTCAGGGTTAATACTTTTACTGATTTATGATGAAGGATATTACAAAAAATACAGATGATGAGAGGCATCGGGAATGGTAGAGAAGAAGGGGCTTGGGACTTACATGCTTTCTCCAAGGTCACCCTCCAGGAACCTCCTCCTGTTATCTGGAAGTTCTCTGAACCCTGTCCTTTGGATTTTTTTGTGCAGTCTTCGCTGCAGGTCTAATGCTAATAAACTGGGAGGGGAAACCCAGCAAGTCCAGTCTGCTTTAGCATTCTTTGCAATCTCTCTGTGCAGCCTGTCTTCCTCCAGGGTATGGGGCAGGACTCCTGGGATCAAGTGAGTTCTAAGATCCACTATTGGGTAAGGAAGATAGTCAAAAATGTCTTTATGGCCAGCTGCAAGATGGACCGCTGAGGAAAGATTAGAATTTCCTGCCTTGAGGAAGGAAAATTCTAGGTTCTGTGACCTGCTGGATGAAAACCAAGGAATATGCATGATATTATCACACTTGCAGCAGGGACATTTAAATAAGTACCCAAAGGAAAATATTTTAGTAGTAAGAGCAGAGAAAATAGCATTTTTTTTTTTTTTGCAGTACTGGGGATTGAACCCAGGGGCATTCTACCTCCGAGCTATATCCCCAGCCCTATTTTTTATTCTTTATTTTGAAACAGGGTCTCACTAAGTTGCGGAGGGCCTCACTAGGTAGCTGAGGCTAGCCGCGAACCCGGATCCTCCAGTCTCAGCCTCCCAAATGCTTACAAGCATGCACCACCATGCCCGGCTGAAAACAGCATTTTCAAAGCAGTAGAAGACCTGAGTGCTTATCAGGAGCAAGAACAAGTCCAACATTGCTAGAAAATAGACAGCAAAGTTGTAAACAGGAGAGCTAGATAAGACCAGGATGATAGGAAGAATTTGATGGCATTTCAGTAACAAGCTACATGACTGGATTTTCATTTAAAAATGTTCCGACCATAGTAGATTAAATATTAAGTATATTATATTTTTTTTAGGGGAACATGGAAAATAAATATTTTTTCAAAGAGTAAAAAGGACTTGAGCTCGCTGAAATGTCAATGAAAAGGTCAATAAAGAAGGGAAATTTAAGCTGGGCATGGTGATGCATGACTGTAATCCCAGTACTTGTGAAGCTGAGGAGGAAGGATCACAAGTTCAAGGCCAGCCTCAGCAATTTAGTAAGATGCTCAGCAACTTAGGAAGATACTGTTTCAAAACAAAACTAAAATAAAGCAAACTAAAGTAGACCTGAGGGTGAACTTGGAGGTAGAATGTCCCTGGGTTCAATCCCTAGCACTACATGCGTGCATGCTCACACACACACACACACACACACACACACACGAGAGAGAGAGAGAGAGAGAGAGAGAGAGAGAGAGAGAGAGAGAGAGAGAAAGAGAAGGGAAATTTGGGGTAGGGATGAGGAGAATATGAGCTCTGTACCCATGCAGTCAAAGAATGTAGAAGAGTGTCCTAAAAGCTGGTAAATGTCAGAATTAAAGAAAACAAGGAGCTAGGATTTAGTGGCATTAGTGGCGTAAGTCTTGCATGAGCACTGGTTTCCATGAGAGGTCAGGAAACAACGGCCATCTCTTCAAAACTAGTCTGAATCAGTGATTTATATTCTAAATTTGAGTCTAACCCAGATAGTCACTTTTTCTTTTTTGCCAACGTTTTTCTTAAGCTATTTTCTTATTTTGCTTTTAACAATTCTTTGCATTTTCATCATTTTAAGTGGAAGTTCACTGGAAGGAGGGTTTCTGTGAAAGAGATGGAGCCATTCTTAGAGACTGTTATACTCCACGACCTGAAGAAAGGGCACAGGCCTGACAACCAAACAAGTCATACTGCTAGTTGAAAAAGCTTACTCTTCCTTCTGTGAAACCCCATGCCAGGAACTTGCCAGGCATGCAAAAGATAGACCTAATTTGACTTTAGAAAATAACAGTTCTTATCTCTTAGTCAAAGCAGTAGCAGCTCTCCCCTATCAGTGCAGAGTTCTGTTGTGTAGAGACAAGGGGTGTCATCATGCTTAAAATGCAAACCCTGGCCTCAGCTCGCCTCTTGCAAGTGGTGTGGCTCAGAATCCTTGGCGACCTTGCATATACCCAGGCACTTGGCAAATGCTTATTTATTACAATTGGTATAAGGGAAGAGAGTAGCACTGGAAGTGACATTTTAAACCTATTTGAGTCAACATCGATAATAATGCTTAAAAAAATAAAAAAATGAGCCTGAGATATTGATGCATCTCACAACTCAGGGAACGGGTACGTTTTTCTATCTTTTTTTTTTTTTTTTTTTTTTAATGTGATATTGAGGATTGAACCCAGGGGCATTCTACCTCCGAGCTATACCCCCAGCTCTATTTTATTCTTTATTTTGAAACAGTCTCACTAAGTTGCAGAGGACCTCAGTAAGTAGCTGAGGCTGGCCACCAACCTGCGGTCTTCCTGTCTCAACCTCCCAAGTACCGGGATTACAAGCGTGTGCCACCACACCTGGTTACTTTTGGATCTTCACAGTGTACATGACACAGATTAGACCCTTCAGCTCTAAAGGTTCCTCTCCCTTTTTTTTCCTTTTTTTTTTTTGGTGGTACTGGGGATCAAACCCAGGGGCATTCTACCTCTAAGCTACACCCCTAGCCTTATTTTATTTATTATTTGGAAACAGGGTTTCGCTAAGTTTCAGAGGGTCTTGCTAAGTTGCTAATGCTGACCATAAACCTGCGATCCTCCCAAGTACTGGCATTACAGGTTTGTGCTACCGTGCCTGGGTGAGGTTCCCTTTTCAAAGTAGACCACGGAAGGAATGGCCAGTGGAGATTGGTTGAGGTAATAAGGCATTATCTTAAAATGTTTAATCAGGGTATGAGGATGTAGCACTTGCCTAGCATGTGTGAGGCTCCAGACACACACACACACACACACACACACACGTTTATTCAGCATTTTTAATTTGATATGTTTTGTTTGAGTTAGTGATTTTTTTGAGAGCATCAGATTTGTTGCAGACTTCCTGTGTCAGCTTACTAAGTTTGCAGGCAGTTGGGAAGAGACCAGGAGAAGGAACAAGAGGATGTTTTAGAGAACTGAATTTCATGATAAAGTTCATCTTAAAAAATAAAGGGATAATCAATGTCGCCAAGGTTACAGTGAGAAAAGTTATAGGCACACTCTTCTGAGAAGAGTTTTGATGATATTATTGTTTTATCAACTTTATCTATACAAAGTACCAAGTAAACTGAATCTGCCTTTGTGTGTGTGTGTGTGTGTGTGTGTGTGTGTGTGTGTGTGTGTGTGTGTGTTACTGAGGATTGAACCTAGGGGTATACTACTTCCGAGCTATACCTCCAGCCCTTTTGATTTTTTGTTTGGAAACAGGATCTCACTATGTTGCTGAAGGTCTTGCTGAGTTACTGAGGCTAGCCTCAAACTTTCAATCCTCCTGTTTTATCCTCCAAAGTACAGGCTTGTAGGTGTGCACCACCACATCTGGCTGATTTGTAAATAATAGTTTTTAAAAGATATATAAGAATAGAACTCTGAGAATTATATAAGTATACCCTAAGCCCTGAAAGACCAAGATGATAGAACTCCACACTCTATTCTGTTTTTTATAGTATCTATATTTATTTAAACAGACAAATTTCTGTAAAGTTCTACATGTTGGTAAAAAAGAATGACAAATTACTATTGGAGTTCTTTGTTTTGCTTGTGTTTATGGGTCATACAAATCAAATAGCTGCTTTTTGGTAAAATATCTGTATCTACTTACTTTGTTTTAGATAATACTAAGATTATATCTATTTTTATTGTATCCATTGATGAATCACCTATCTTAACAAGCTACAGCCAGAAATACCCTTTTATATTGTTCAAACATCATAATAAGATCAACAAAATCCCTTGAACTGTCTTCTGAGGTGCGGAGCAGACATTCTAGTTAAAACCTCTCACTCATTCCCTTGTTTTCACCTGTGTGCACTGGATCAGCTGAGAACAAGACAGCCGCCAGCCTTTCGGAGGCATGTGCGATAATCTCAGTATTACTAATACTGTTCCTGAAATAATGCATCATCCATACCCAGCTCTGTCTCCCATACTCATAGTTCATGTAAAGAAGCAGCTGGAAGTTCACATTTACACCTGACTCAAAACTATGGTGCAGGCTTGTCTTTCCTTTTCCTTCCTTCTTTCCTTCCTTCCTTCCCTCCCTCCTTTCTCTCTCTCTCTCTCTCTCTCTCTCTCTCTCTCTCTCTCTCTCTCTTTACCTCTCTCTCTCTCTTCCTCTTCTCCTCTTTCCCTCTCTCTTTCTCACCCTTATCCATGCACTGTAATCCTACATCATACTGAGCTATACATAGAGTGACAGGGATATACATGAACACATCACTTGGAGCTTTTCCTCTGGATCTCACCCCTTTTCCTCCGCTTCCTCATACATGTCATTGAGATTGACATGGGTAATATCATTTACGTCGCTGGCAAGCATTATTTGAACTGTTACCTTCTTTACGTCTCTATCCCCTGTCCCCTCTCCACTCATCCCCCTCCATCTCTCCATTGGAGTCTCTGTTCCTCTATCTGAGGCCTCTTTTATTTCCTACTTTCTATTTACCTTCCACATTATGAAAGAAAACATATAGCGATTCGTTTTTTGAGACTGGCTAAGCTCGTTTAGAATAATATTCTCAAGTTCCATCCAATTTCCTACAAATGACATAATTTTGTTCTTCTTTATGGCTGAGTAAAATTCCATTGTGTGTATACGCCACAGTGTTGGGATCCATTCATCTGTAGATGATCGCCTAGGATGCTTCTAAAACAGAACAGTTTGCATTAATCTGGCAATATTAATATAATTGTCACCTATAAAGTTACCGGAAGCTGCTAATAGACGTGACGCGTGTCAAGCAGCATTTTGACATAGGTTGGATGCTAAGTGTTGTATGGTGGATATTAAACTCTGTCTTCTGTATTGTCTTCTACCAGAGTCACCTGGTTGTGGAGTGACCCCGGGGGCAGTTGAGTGGCAGTTAGCAATGGAGCTTTCCCTGGGCCAATGTGAAAGGGAACACACAGCCCTGACCACAAACCTCATTTTATAACCAAATGGAGTAGCTGACACAAATGTGGAAGTTACCTCATTGAATTTCTGCTCCTTTCGAACGGTGCTGGGGCGAATGCAGATCATGTATGATAATGGGGGCTAGTTTCAGAATTCAGAAATAGATAAAGGCATATTTCAGCTTTAAGATGAGATCAGATAATTGGTATCAAGGTGTTTTTTTTTTAATTATAAAATAGCACATGGTATTAGATATTTTTACATGAGGGATACATACTCATACTGAGGATATTTTCCTTGTCTGGGCCCTTTGTTAGAGACTGAGTCCTTTCCCTTCGTAGGATCACCATGATAAAGGTCCTATAGGATTTCTAAGGGTAGCTGTAGGATTGCTTGTGGATCCAACTTTCCTTAAGTATTTAGGAGACAACAGAGCTTACTATCTACATTTGAACTTTAAACAGAAATAAGTCTCTTCAGAAGAATTATGAACTCATTGTAATTAATCCAAATTTTATAAGATTATTTCAATTAATATCTTAAGGTGCTCTTTTAAGATTATCTTATGGACTTAAAGCTTTTATTATTTTTTTTAATCACTGTCTATGTCTGTGGGTAAATGTTGTTTAATTTCAGATGAACCCATTGCAAGATCTGCATCCAGGTCTTAATTTTTAAGTGGCTGTGCCATTTTCAGATCTGAGGTTGACTTAATCTCCCTAAAACAGTGCCTCTTAAATTTCACTGTCCACTTGAAACACTTGGGGATCTTATTCAAAATGCAGATTCCCGGACAGGAGGTTTGGAGAGCAGCTTCTGTATTTCGAACATAGGAGTGACACAGACAGGACTGACCCACGGATCACATTTGAGGAGGCAAGTTCTAGGAAGCTTCTCCTTTTTATGTTTGCTCTTTCTGAGATCTGCAGGACTCATGAGCAGAATGAAGGCAAATATTCCATAATGGAACACAGATTACAAGGGTTTTGTTATTTTACTGATTCTATTTATTTTAATGCTATCAACATTCCCTTCCTTCCTTTCCTTCTTTTCCTTCCTATTTATTTGGTACTTGAGATTGAATCTGGGGGCATTCTACTTCCAAAATACACCTCTAATCTTTTTTTAAATTTATTTTTTTATTTTATTTTATTTTATTTTATTTTATTTTTTGCTGTACTGGGGATTGAACTCAGGGACATTCTACCTCCGAGCTATACCCCCAGCCCTATTTTGTATTCTTTACTTTGAAACCGAGTCTCACTAAGTTGCGGAGTGCCTCACTAGGAAGCTGAGACTGGCCGCGAACCCGGATCCTCCGGTCTCAGCCTCCCGAATGCTGGGATTACAAGCGTGCGCCACCACGCCTGGCTTTTTAAAATTTATTTTGAAACAGAGTCTCACTAAATTTCTGAGGCTGGCCTCTAACCTACCATCCTCCTGTCTCAGTCTTTCAAGTACTGGGATTACAGGTGTGTACCACCATGCCCAACTTTTTATTTTTTAAAATTTCTATGAAAGATACTTAATTGCATGACTGTCTACATTATCACTGGGAAGGTTCAAAAATAATGACAGTGCTTTAAAACTGCGCCACCATTATGTTAATAAATCCTGCCATTCTTTTTGATCAGACCAAATTGTAAGAAATGAGAAAAGAACATATTTTTTATTGTCCCAAAGACCACATGGCTACTTAAAGTCAAGTGATCAAATACATGGTAGATACTATATAAAAATTTATGTTTACATATATGCTATTTTCCTCATATACGTAAACATATCTTCTATTGGTTCTTTTGTTTGTTTGTCTGTGTTGTGCTGGGCATTAAACCCAGGGATTTTCTACCTCTGAGCTACACCTACAGCCAAATTTTTTATTGTAAAATCAGGTTTCACAATAAGTAACTGAGGAAAAGCCTTGCTAAACTGCTGAGGCTGGCCTTGAACCTGTGATCCTCCTGTCTTAGCCTTCTAAGTATGGAATTACGGGTGTGCACCACCACCCCTGGCTTCCATGAATATTTTAATAGGGTTTAATACTCCCTCAATTTCATTTGTGATTATGTGATATTTGAGACATATCCAAGAACGCAAGCAACATTAACACTAGGTACTCTACTTTTAACCACTTAAACATTGCAAAATGTTGTTCTATTCTCCTCTACCAGGAACTTGGGTTGAGATGCGGCACATCTGTGGTCTAAGTGAATTAACTGCATGAACTCAAGATAAATCCTTATCGCTACTGATAAATCCTTACTGCTTTCACATACTGTCAGAGAAAATAAGTACAAAGCCAGGTTGATTCCAACAGTATGGAACGGAATGCTTTTGAATTGTCTTAGACAACATGCCTTCGTGTGGGGATTCTTGTGTTTGTACCACCTCATGGCCCTGAAGGAAGAAGAAACATTGCGTCTTCGTGTCTACCTTCCAGGGAAATGCGTGCTCTAGGATGAGTATGCAGAAGTTCCAATGAGGACCTTGTGACTGGAGGAATGCATACTGAGAGCTGCTAAGATTATTTGAAATAGCTGGACGTGGTGATGCACATCTGTAATCCCAATTCTTGGGAAGCTGAGACAGGAGGATAGCAGGTTTGAGGTCAGCCTCAGCAACTTAACGACACCTTGTTTCAAAATAAAAAGGGCTGGGGGTGTAGCTTGGAGGTAGAATACTCTGGGTTCATCCCCAGTACCACACGCGCGCACACGCGCGCGCGCGCACACACTGATTTGAAACAGCTGTAAAAGCTCCCTTACAAATTGGCTCAAATACAAAGTGGTCATGGAGTGTGAAGTAGTTGCAAATGTTGGATTCTTTTGAATCGTGTAGTGTTGCTGTGTGTATGTATGTATGTTTGTAGTCCTATGGAACAATTGCCCTCAGAGTTAACACATCACAGTACCACGGTGTGAATATTCTCTGTATACACATTAGGGTCTTGAAATCTCATTTTAAGTGTTTGTTTCTAAATCAGTAATTTTGACTCTGAGCCCCCCAGTTGCTAGAGTAGATAGGGGTGCTTGTGAGTAGTCTTCCACTCTCCAAGGACCTCCAGGAATTTCAGACATTTAGAGTTGCGTGTTGGCCACATTGGAATCCAGCCTGCTGATGAGTGTTCTTTTCATGGAAGATGGTCTTTCACTTTGAACAGGCAATGGAGTGCCAGTCAGAGCAGTCTTCCCCAGAGTCCACTCCTCACAGCACCCACAGCAGAGAGAGGACCCTACAAATACCTGCAGGGTGATGGTGCCCAGAGTCCAGTCTCCATGCCACAGTGGACAAGGAGCCTGCGTGTCCAACACTTGTAGAAATGCAAGAAAAGTCAAACTTGTAAGAATTTTAGGAAAGGATGCCCTCTTTTCTAAGACAGCAGCCCCAATTCCAGCTCTAGGATCAACCAGTTTGTTTCTCTTCATAGGAACTGATTGTCAACACAAAGCATTAATAATGTCCAGGGAAGAGGAGCTTACCACTCAACCTTCCTTTTTGTAAATGCTAGGATGAGAAGAGGGTTTTTAGGTATGTGTAGAAAAGCAGTATCTATTTAATCTTTTGCGCATCTTTAATAGCAATTGCTTGTAAAAATCACTAAGAAAATATATTATCCTTGTCCTTTCCATTCTTGAATTCCACAGTGATCAGACACTCTAGGGAGAGGACTCCCTAGAGTGAAAGAGCTGGGTCTCAAGGTGCAGATCATTAACTAGTCCTGTGTCCTCGGACCAGTTACGTGTCCTCTCCATCTCCTTCCTCATCTTGGAGATGTGAGGATTCAGTGAGTTGATATGTATGGAGTACTTTTATGTGTGATGCACAGTATGTGCTCAATAAATATTACACACTACTGCTAAAATTCTTTCATACATCAACATCAAAAGACATTTATTTTGTAAATGTCATCTCTGTATGAAACAAAGAATATTCTTTTGAGCACTCTGCACTGGATAATTTTCAGTGCATCTTGGAGACAATAAATTTACATTTTGAATTTGGGGTGTTGAGCAGAGTATTGGACGCTTCTTTCTCTGCTGGAGAGAAAGAAATAATGGAATGATATCTTTGTTGTTAAGCTTTTCTCCAAAATACTTGGGCATCAATTACTCCTCTGTTTTCCTGGCAGCATGCCCAAAGCTCGATTAAACCCTAGTTACATTGGAGTGTGACCATGCAGTTGTTAAATTGGGACTTGTAGCTTACTTGCTTTTTTATTTTTAACTTTTTTTTTTTTTTAATGGTACTGGGGATAGAACCCAGGGGCATCCTACCTTTGAGCTACACTCTCAGCCCTTTTTATTTTTTGTTTTGAAGAAGGGTCTCACTAGATTGCTGACAGTCTCATTAAGCTGCACAGGCTGGTCTCAGAACAGCGATTGATCCTCCTGTCTCAGCCTCCCAAGTACTGGAATTACAGGCCTGCATCATAACACTAGGCTTTACTTTCTTTTTTTATTTTTATTTTTTAAATTAGTGCTTAGCCTTGAGTCTGGAAGAGTAATAAGATCTCAGGGGATATTGGAAAAATGCATAAAATAATGAAAATATGTAACTATTACTTTCTTCTTAAATATTGCTTACTGGATTGCCTTGATAGAGAAGGATTTAAAAATAAGTTTATATTCCATTTATATGGACTATATATACCTCTACTATTTTTATCCACAGCAAATTAGAATTTTTCTGAGGTATAACATATAAAAACTTTATAATACTTTTGGATTAATCTTTTCCTTTTTAATTATGGAGTTTTTTTTAAATAACTGGCATTGCCCCTGCTTATAGCTACTTGTTACCCTAAAGTATATTTTTCTCATTTAAGCATCAGACTTTAGGTTCTGACTGGACATGAGTTTTGTTTTACTAATGTTGTTGGAATGTTTTTGAATATCCACCCAAGACTTTAAAAACTTTAAATATAATGAAATTATTTCGCAGTGGCCTTTTCACAGAAGATAATTTTGAGATGAGTAAACTGTTTCGTAACACGTCTATCTCACATCTCTTATCTTATTTTCTATGTAATGGAGACAGAGAATGTGTTAGGAAGGCACTACCCTTTCTCATCTATTCAGAACATTATTTAGTTTATGAAGTTGCAAAATAGTTTTATGAGTGTGTTTAGTCAATTTCTTCTATTTAAATTTCATGAAGGTTTTTTTTTGTTTGTATTCTTGCATTCATGTACATTAGGTTTGATGAATACAGCAAATAATATCATTCAGTGATATTTCAATAACATAATTTGATCTTTGGTGGATTTTTACCCCATTTATTCAATAAACACAAGTGTAGTTCAGTAGAATATCAGGCAGCAGTACTTCTGTGATGTAATAAAAGTAAGATCTTATTAAGATGAAAGAGGCCAGATACGGTGGTGCATGCCTGTAATCCTAGTACTTGGGAGGCTTAGACAGAAGGATCACAGGTTTGAGGCCAGCCTCAGTAACAGAGTTAGACTCTCAGCAACCTAAAATAACCCTCTTTCAAAAAAAAGGAAATGGCTGGGAATATAGCTCAGAGGTAGAATGACCCTAGTAATACACACACACACACACACACACACACACACACACACACACACGACAGAGTATATTACCAATACTAATAAGAACACAATCCACATAGTCTATGTGTTTTTTTTTCAAGATTCAGTAGTGAGTTATGGACCCTAGTCATCTCTCATCATATATGAGTTTATCTTCAATTGCCTTTTATACTTTTAAATATATACTTTAACATGTTAATGTCCCATGAAGTGAAGGAAAATCTTAATTTTTAAAACATTTTTAAAGTTGAGCAATATGTGGCCTTCACATGCTTAGGTAAATTCTTTTTGACCCAAAACTTCTACCACTTCTGTCTTGAAAGAGTGTGATTCAAATTCAAAGGAATTAAGTTAAAAGTCTGGGTAAATGTCCAAGCAAAAGTATGCTTTTAAAGTTTCCCCCATGTGTTAACCATGTGAATTTGAGTAAGTTACTTAGCTGATCTATGTCTCAGCTTCATCAACTGTTAAGTGGGGTAATAATCATATCTTCTCTGTAGATTTTCTTATGAGGATCAAAGGCAATTATGACATATTATGCACAATATATGTGCTAAACAGGCAAAAACACTCAGGAGAGTTCCTGGGACTTTATACATCATGTATTCATTACACCAAGGAATATGTTCTGTCTCAATTTTAGCTTTGCAGACGAAGACTTTAGTTAAAGTCATTAACTCCACAGTGCAGAACTGTGCAGCTGTTGTGTCTGGGAATAGCGCTCAAGGTTGTCTCACTTTGTTGCTTACTTTTGCAACAACTTTCCCATGGCTTAGTTTATGGTCCAGCTGGGAAGACAAACTGGGCTTCGATAACCTCTTGGAAGAATCTTGGCAGTGAGCTTCGGAAAAGGCTGGATAACTTGAATGGAGATTGAAATAGGTTTTATAACTTAAGTGGAAGTTTAATATATGGAATGGATGTGTGAGGGCATTGCAACTTGGAAATAATCACAAGAAAAGTTTTTAAATATGAGATTGACATAATGTGCCATATATGTATAATTATAATTATATATACAATTATATAATTTAGGGACCTTAGCTTATTTTATGGCTTATGCTAGTGAAGAAATGTCAGGTGGAAAGGATTGTGTTTTGCTTTAGTACAGTGGTTTTAAACCAGGGAACAGTTTTGCCCCTCTCAAGACATTGGAGAATATCTAAAGACACTGTGTTTGTTAAATTGGGGGTTTTTATTGACATCAATCAGGTAGAAGCTAGGGACAACATTCCAGAGCCGAAGATTATCCAGCCCCAAATGTTGACAGTGCTAAGGTTGAGCACTCCTGCTTTAAAGAAAAAGAATTATTCTTATCTACCATGGAGAGGAATTCTTGTGCAACTAAATTTATATAGCTCAAATGGACAATATAAATAAATTAATATGTTTTGTTATACTAAATAAAATGTCTAGAAAATTACTTTTTTTTGGTCCTAAATAGATTCCAAGAAATATTTCTTGATTAACAGTATTTAATAATTTTCAAGCATAGATACTGATTACCAACATATTTTTTTCTTCCTTCCAAAAAGACTTCAAAGAAATTTAAGTAAAATGGTAGTTCAGGCAACAGCAAATATTTCAGATCTACGTTCTAGGTTCTGTGTCTACACCCAATTTCAAGGATTGCCTTTCATCTATAGCCATAGCCATTCCAATTTTGAGCCTTTCTGGAGGGAGCAGGAGTTGCTACATGTAAACAAGTCTCCTGGAATTCTGTCTATTCCTGAGAGTTATAATTAAGAGAGGTGAGCTGAGATTCAGACACAAACACTTGGAAGAAATGACTGACAGTGATTAAGAGTAAGATACAAATAAGTGGGGCAAAGACCAAACATCAAGACAGTTGAGACATACTATGGAAGAGTGAGGAGTTGCAGAGGGGAGGTTGTTGTGCCTGTGACAAAGGTCACCTCTCCCATAGCAGCATCAGAGTAAGTCTGCCATCTCTTCCCTCCATAGTTTTTATCATATGCCTATGATGTTTCAGACTTCGTGCTAGAGATAGCAGTGAATAGGAAGGATGCAGTCTCTACCATCATGGAGCATACCATTAATAGAAGCAAAAATAGGTAAGAGTTGCTAACACTGGCATATTTGATAGAACAAGACTTGAGCTTTAGAAACACTGGGTTAGCCGGGCGTGGTGGCGCACGCTTGTAATCCCAGCATTCGGGAGGCTGAGACCGGAGGATCCCGGTTCGTGGCCAGCCTCAGCTACCTAGTGAGGCACTCTGCAACTTAGTGAGACTCGGTTTCAAAATAAAGAATAAAAAAAAAATAGGCCTGGGGGTGTAGCTCGGAGGTAGAATGCCCCTGAGTTCAATCCCCAGTACTGCAAAAAAAAAAAAAAAAAAAAAAAAAAAAAAAAAAAAAAAAAAAAAAAAAAAAAAGAAAAGAAAAGAAAAAAAGAAACACTGGGTTAAACCAGGCATGGTAGTGCATGCCTGTATCCCCAGTACTTGGGAGGTTGAGAGGAGAGGGTAAAGGTTCCAGAATAGCTCAGCAATGTAGCTGACTCTCAGCATCCTAACCTATTTCAAAACAAAACCTAAAGAAGGGCAGGGAGTGTAGCTTGGAGCTAGAATACCCCTGAGTTCAATTCTGATACCAGGAAAAAACCACGGGGTTAAAAATCCTGTTTCTGATTGGTCTCGTTTGACTCCTTAAATGCCTCTGATCTCAGTACCTTCGTCTCTTTGATGGGACTCGTAATGCCTAACCAGCAAGTGGAAGCTTTATGTGGAATTGTTTTTTATTTTATGCAGCCATATATAGACAAAGCCTCTGTAGAGCCTGATTTGCAGTCACCAATTTTATCCAGTTGGAAAACAGAACAACCAGCCGGGCGTGGTGGCGCACGCTTGTAATCCCAGCATTTGGGAGGCTGAGACCGGAGGATCGGGGTTCTTGGCCAGCCTCAGCTACCTAGTGAGGCACTCTGCAACTTAGTGAGACCCTGTTTCAAAGTAAAGAATAAAAAAAATAAGGCTGGGGATATAGCTCAGAGGTAGAATGCCCCTGAGTTCAATCCCCAGTACCGCAAAAAAAAAAAAAGAAAAAAAAGAAAGAAAATAGAACAATCAACTAGTTGGCTGCGGAAGGAACGAACTAGATAAGGGCAGAATGAAGAGAACATCTCATTCTCCTGCTCCCTTAACTGTGCGGTCTTTGACTCTTATCTTGGATATTCACAAGAGCAACTACTCAGATAATTTCTAGCTATCCGTGTCAAAAGAAAACCCAATAATGTACACAAGAAAGAGATTCACTGTTCTGACACAATGAACGTACGTTTCTGCCATCCATCCGCTTGCGTGGACGGTGCAAAATATGTGGATTCCAAGGATGCTTTTTAGCCTAAACATTGACCTGTAAGGTTTATGTTCCAGTGTGTGGTGGAGGAGAAGAGGTCCTCTAGCAAGAAGGCCAACGGGGGTTTTGATGGCAAGAGTGCTTTTAAGTTTTTTTTTCCCTTGTGGTCCTGAGGATTGAACCCAGGGACATTCTACCTCTGAGCTACACCCAGGCCCTTTGTATTTTTTATTTTTGAAACAGAGTCTCATTAGGTTGCTGAGAGTATCACTAAGTTGCTGAGGCTGTCCTTGAACCTGTGATTCTCTTGTCTCAGTCTCTCAAGTACTGGGATTACAGGCTTGCGCCACCTTACCTGGCACTTTTAGGTTTTTTTTCTCACCATATTTAGGCCTAAGGTCACAGACAGTGAAGGTGACAGTGGACTTCATGGAATCCTAAATGTTTCAAAGGAATGGCCACATTAGGAAATAGTACTCAGAGGCATTTCTTTCAACAAATTATTGTTTGGCTTTTGGTTTTACTGTGGCATTTCTACTTTGGTGCTAATTGAAGCATAGCACTCCACTATCAGTCCATCACCTTAAACAGATTGCAAACCAACACGTACACTTTGGATTTGTTTTGCATTTGTTTTCATGTGGCTACCTGAAATGGCTAGAGAGAACTAGAAGAGATTAACGGATTGTGCTTAATCTAGTCCACAGGCAGACTTTGCTCCGGACAGAAAGTCAAGGAATCTGTTCCCTTCTTCATGCCAAAATGTTTCTGTGGGTGTTTTTATACTATTGTTCTTTAGATTGTTCTTGCCTGAAGCCCTTGTGTTCCATATGTGTGCGTAAGAACCACTGGATCAAGTTGTTAAAAATGCAGATTTCCAAGCCCAGGCTGAAGAAGCTGACTGTAGATGCAAGGAGCTTTCAATGTGTGTGTGTGTGTGTGTGTGTGTGTGTGTGTGTGTGTGTGTGTTGCTGGGGATTGAACCCAGGGCTTTGTGTATACTAGGCAAGTGCTCTACCACTGAGCTACATCCTCAACCCCCAGTCTGAATTTTTCACAAGCCCTGCAAAGGATTCTGGGAAGGCAAGTCGATGGACTGAATCCTGTGAAATTGTTTTAAGCTGCCCTCCTGTTCTGAATGGTGAAATTTTACCTATGCAGTTGAGCGGAGGTGAGAAGGCTTCTCTTTTGATGATTCTTTTTTTTTTTTTTCTTTTTTGACTGTTTATCACAAGAATCCTAGCAGATTACTGGTCATCTTTATTTCAGGAAAAGGGTTTAAGTTTTTCAGTAAAGTGAAATGAAGAATATTTAAAATAGAACTGCACTGGGCATGATGGTGTACACCTGTAATCCCAGTACTTGGGAGGTTGAAACAGGAGGATTGCAAGTACTAGGGCAGCTTGAGTAACATAGGAACAATCAACAAATAGGAAGACCCTGTTTCATACACACACACACACACACACACACACACACACACACACACATACTCTCTTATGGGTGCATTGTAGTCCCACATCACAATGTAGCACAGAGTCATAGAGACATACATGTATGAAACACTTGGTGAGCTTCTACCAGGCTCCTTCCTGTTCTCTGTACATGATTTGAGACTGACATTGGTAATCTCACATATATGCATAACAAGATCCTGTTTCAAAAGTAAAAAGGATAAACGGCTGGTGTAAGTTGGAGGTGGAATGCTCTTGGGTTCAATCCCCAGTACCAACCACCAAAAAAAAAAAAAAAAAATCAGAACTGGGAGTTAGAAGTTTCCATCATGAATCATAAAACATTATTACTTGGATAAAGCTGAAATGACAGATGGATCTGTCATTACTTCAAGCAGGAGTTCCTTACACTCCTGGAGTTTATGAGGAAATTTTACAACCATGGAATTCCGGAGTTCTTTCTGGGGCATGTCGTTTCATGTCATGTGTATGGCAACAAAAAGGATCTGCATCCCACACCCCCATCATTTTTGTTTGTCGAGATGTAGATAAAGGAGAGAGTTTCTGCTCGTGTGTTACATCTTTGCCTCACCACCTGTTTCATGGGAACTAATCAAGGTGAGGCTTTAGTGAGTGACTCAACCCATAATTGCCCTATAGGTGTTAATTCACGAAGCCATGGAGGAAATAGGCAGGAGAAAAAAAAAAAATCCTGTCTTATATTTGACTTGTTAAAAATATACTTTTATTTGTGCATTGTCATTGTATATGGTAATAAGGTATAGAGTGACAGGAATATACATGCACACAACGGTTGGACCATTTCCCTCTGGATCCTACCCCCTCCCTCCTCTTCCCTGTGCGTGTCTGTCATTGAGATTGGTACTGATAATTTTGTACATGTACATAGCATTACTTAAACTGTTACCTTCAAGTATGTTTCCTTTCCCCCCTCCTTCGCACCTTTGGAATCCCTACTCCTTTATCTGAGGTCTCCCAGTTTCTTTCTATTTTCCATGTACAATAGAAAACACACAACTATTCTCTTTCTGAGACTGGCTAATTTCACTTATATTCTAACATTTGACCTTTTTAAAACCACATTTCTTGGCATATCCCGAAAGTAGGGGGCAGAGTGTTTTCTGTCTGATGGACTCTTTTCCCTTTTCAAAGCTTTTGATTCTGTTTGTGAGTGTGCCAAAGACGGTAATAAATTACGCAAAGAAAGTGAGCTCAGATATCTGATTACTATCATCTAATCTTAAACTAGCCTTCTTAACACTCCTCTTCATCATGTAGGATCGACCACAGCTACACATGTTTCTTAGCTTGCAAGGATTTGCACCGGTACCTGTTGCAGGCTCATGGTTGGCAGCTGAGAGTGCTTTTCTACTAGTTAGCATCCTTTGACATCTTCATTTTGAAGTCTCTTGCTAAGGAGATGCTTGAGAAACTGCCACTCCTGGCAATCATTTTAGATTATTGACTTAAAAAAAAGAGTAAAAATAAAACTGGGTATGATGGCACATGCCTGAAATCCCATTACTTGGGAGACTGAGACAGGAGGATCTCAGGTTTGAGGCCAGCGTCAGAAACTTAGGGAAGACCCTGTTTCAAAATAAAAAAAATAAAATAGGGCTGGGGGTGTAGCTCAGAGGTTGACTGGTTCAATCCCCAGTGCCACAATAAGAAAGGAAGGAAAGAAGGAAGGAAGGAAGGAAGGAAGGAAGGAAGGAAGGAAGGAAGGAAGGAAGGAAGGAAGGAGAAAAAGTAAAAATAAATGCTAAGTGTGAAATGATGCCATTAAGCATATTCATATTCAGAATATAAGCGTATTATTATGTTACTCTTTATGGGGTCTTCCTTATCCTTTTGTAACGGGAGACCTTATTAAAGTTGAGGATGAATGGAGCGTCTCAAATGACCGAGGTGGTAGCCAGGTCGGATGGACACCTGCCACCTGGATTTGCTGCTTCCTTTTTGCTCTCTGGGTCCTTCCAAGGAAATTTACTTTTCTGTTTCCTCTTCCTTGTGTGGTCTGACAAAACCTCCTCTCCAGAGATTCAAATGAAGATCAAGCCTCCAAGGGCAATTTCCCCACCTACGTTTTGACCTAATTTGCCCATAATAGTCTGGGTGACTGAGCCACTAGTCACTGGTGTACTGTACTTGCTTGCCTCCCATTGACATGGCTTTTAAAATTAGGCTATTTATATGTGACTCATCTCACGGTTCAGATCCGCAGCTTAGGGCTTGGCTCCTTATCAAAGTCAAACTACCTTTTGATGGGCAGTTCCTGGCATCTGGAGAGCCTTTACATATTTGTTGAAGAATGAACAATGTTTACCATCTCCATAACTCCCCTTCCCACGTAGTTTTTGTGGTTTTTTTCTTTTTTTTTTTTTCGCGGTACTGGGAATTGAACTCAGGGGCATTCTACCTCCGAGCTATACCCCCAGCCCTATTTTTTATTCTTTATTTTGAAACAGGGTCTCACTAAGTTGCGGAGTGCCTCACTAAGCAGCTGAGGCTGGCCGCGAACCCGGATCCTCCGGTCTCAGCCTCCCAAATGCTGGGATTACAAGCGTGCGCCACCACACTCGGCTTGAAAACATGATTTTCTTTGTAATCTTCTGCCACCTGAGATTCTATACATGTGGTTTTACTTGATGGTTTGCAGTCCTAAGCACTGGAGAGGTGGAGGAAACACGGTTAAGGAAAAACAGTGACCACACTTCCTGGTTGGGGATGCAGCAGTCACCTCACCGTGCTTGCCCTTGTCTTTTTGGCCCAGTTCCCCCTTAGCATCCTTCCTGACCAGACCTTTTTGTGTGTTTGTTTGCTTACTTTGGTACTGGTTATTAAATTCAGGAGCATTCTGCCTTGGAGCTACACTCCCAGCCCTATTTTATTTTTTATTTGGAAAGAGGGTCTTACTAAGTCTTGCTAAGTTGCTGAGGCTGGCCTCGAACCTGCAATCCTCCCATCTCAACTTCCCAAGTACTGGAATTACAGGCTTTTGCCACTGTGCCTGGCTAGTAATTTTTATAGTTTGTCTTTTATGGTTCTGTTCATAAATGTAAGCATTGGGCTAGAAATTGTAGTAACTGCCTGTTTCTCTAAAATATAATATCAAATGTGTGACCAGTGGATGACCCATGTCAGAGTCAGCTAGACTATTTAGAATTGAAGATCTTTAGTCCCTCTACAGATATGCTGATTGTGGCTCTTGGGGAAAGGATCAAGGCTCTGTAATTTACAAGAACCCTCGGCATTTGTATTGCACCCCAGCTATGGAGGCCCGCTGCTTTGAGCAAAGATACAGGAGCTTCAGACTGGCAAGTTAAATAAGAGACAATTTTAAACCAGGTGTGGTGGCACATGCTTATGATCCCAGTTCTTGGGAAGCTGAGACAGGAGAATCGCAGATTCAAGGCAAGCTTCATCAATGTAATGGGATTCTCAGTTACCTAGTGAGACCCTATTTCCAAAACCAAAAAAAAAAAAAAAAAGGATAGGTTGTAGCTCAGAGGTAGAAAGTCTCTGGGTTCAATCTTCAGTATGAATGAATGAATGAATAATTAAATGAATAAATAAATACAATTCCAAATGCTGACACTTCATATGTAGATCTTCCTACTTACATTTTTTTAAAAAGGTAAATAAAAAATACAATGACCATATAAAACCATGAGCAGTGTTTAAAAATTAAGCCTAGGGCATCAATTTCATTATTTGATAGCCATAGCTGTTGTGGAAAGACAAGATATGTTTAAAAAAAAGTTGACTTGAAAACTAATAGACCAGAAACTACTGTTTGCTTTTCCTTTGTTGTCAGTCAACGTCTGTGTTTTCGTAGGTGGCCTTTTGCACCATTCTCTCCCTCTTTCCCTCCTCTCTCTCCTCTTGCTCTCTCTCTCTCTCCTGCCCTCCTCCACAACCCTCAGTCCAGCTCCTGCTTCCCTAGCAGTCCCGATCTCACGATCTCCTCCTCGGTCACTCAGGGCAAAATGTCCTCAGTATCCCGGCTGCGGCAGTCAGGTGACCCAGGTTGGAGATCTCATCTTGCTTTGGCACTCGTGAGCCGCCTGGCGTGTTGCACAACATCTCCCGGCCCCTGTTACCTCATCACTGAAATAAAGTACATTCCTCCGGGTGATGTCTGGGGATTCAAATGAGACAAACGTGTGTAGTTTGTCGCACAGCTCCCAGCAGTCACTCCTTAGTTACTGACTTCTGTGCCTAGCAATTCTGATGGCCACGTGGGAAAGGACATGGTAAAGACAAAATGTCTTCAGATAGGAGAATTTAAATATTAGGAGGGTTGCTGTACGTTGCTAGGTTCTGATGATAGAAAGGGAAGATGTGATCCTTGCCATTGGATATTTATCATCTTGGAGGAAAAGACACCCGTGTTTAATTTTACCCATAAAGAATAGTGTTATATGCCCAGCGTGATAGTACACGCCTGTAATCCCAGTACTTGAGAGGCTGAGACAGGAGGATCCCAGGTTCGTGGCCAGCTTCAGCTACTTAATGAGGCCCTCTGCAACTTAGATGCTGTTTCAAAATAAAGAATAAAAAATAGGGCTGGAGGTGTTAGCTCAGAGGTAGAATGCTTCTGGGTTCCATTCCCAATACTGCAAAAAACAAAAAAAAAAAAGAAAAAGAAAAAAGTAGTGTGTGAATGTTGTAGCACAGCGAAGGATTCCGTGGAAAGGTAGGGGAAAGACAAACCAGTATTTATGCTGTTGGAGTTACTCCTTTTGTTGTAAAGTGTATATATAGCTGGGGGAAGTTTAAATATTTTGTTTATTTGCAATTGTTTCTTTTTTTATTGTAGTATTGGGGATTGAACTCTGAGGCATTCTACCTCTGAGCTACACCCTCAACCCTACTTTATTTGTCTACTGTTTTAAATTTAAAATTTTGAAACAGGGTCTCACTAAATTGCTGAGGATTTCACTGAGTTGCTGAGGCTGGCCTTGAACCTGCAATCCTCCTGTCTCAGCTTCCCAAATACTAGGATTATAGGTGTGCGCCACCATGCCTGGCTTATAGTCATTTTTTTTTTTTTCTATTTAAAAGGATGTACATAGCCAGGCATGGTGGCATATTCTGGTAATCCCAGTACTTGGGAGGCTGAGACAGGAGGATCACAGGTTCTTGGCCAGCCTCAGCTACTTAGTGAAGTCCTCAGCAACTTAGTAAGACCCTGTTTCAAAATAAAGAATAAAAAATGGGGTTGGGGGTGTAGCTCAGAGGTAGAATGCCCTTCAGTTCAATCCCCAGTACTGCAAATAATAAAAAAATAAAAGGCCGTACAAATGCCCTGCTCAAGTGGTTTTTATGTGAAAAAGAAAAAGTTTGCATTTTGTGGAGACGCCTCTCTTCCAGCTGATTGAATGTTGCCATAATAAATATTTGCCGACGAGTTGTTCAGTGTACAGCTGGTACAATTGTCCAAGGCAGCCCAGTAAATAAATAGTCAACAACATTGTTCTCACGATGACTTTTATAGTTTGTTGGGTAAATGAAGTAACCCAGATGATTTTTCGAATACTGACAGATAGCATGATTTTGAACATCTAATCTTGTCACCATCACGGTCTTGTGAAGGTCATGCTACGGTTACCTAAGTGAGATTGCTATCACTGGGTAGTAGCCGGACAAGATGCTGGCTGCAGAGAACGTGCCCTCAGGTAAATGGAGGAATTCTGCAATCACCTCTGCAAGTCATGTCACAGGCCCATCATCAAGAGCAGGGGTATAAATAAAAAGAACACAGCCTACCTATGATGGTTTCCCGTTATGTATGATCACAATTCGATTACATGATTGCAGGTGCAATGAAAATAACCCAACAACCTGTATTAGTAAAAACAAGTTAGGCCAGGCAAGGTGGCGCATGCTTATAATCCCCGTACTTGGGAGATTGAGACAGGAGGACTGCAGATTCAAGGCCAGCCTCCTCAATTTAGTGAGACCTTGTTTCAAAAAAAAAGAAAAAAGTCTGGGCTGGGGGTATAGCTCAGAAGTAGAATATCCCTGGGACAATCCCCTGTAACACACACACACACACACACACACACACACACACACACACACACACACACACACATATATTTGCCTTCTCTCTTGTATTTTTTCTGTCTATAGTCGACACTCCAGATCCCTACGTGGAACTTTTCATCTCCACGACCCCTGACAGCAGGAAGAGAACAAGACACTTCAATAACGACATAAACCCTGTGTGGAATGAGTCCTTTGAATTTATTTTGGATCCTAATCAGGAAAATATTCTGGAGGTAAGTGAAGCCCATAGTCACCATCCAGGTGGAGAGAGATGCTCCTGCTTGTTTCCTTGAAGTCTTGGTTCAGTCAAGCTGGTTGCATGGCAGCCTGCCTTCCAGATCGTGTCCACCCAGTCCACTGGGTGAGTGTCCACTGGGAAATTCAGAACCCTACATGGGGCTGGGGACACTTCTCTCCTCCTCACATTCTCTAGAGAAAATATATTTTCTGTGACAGGAGGAGAATCCTTGTGCAACTGAATGAAAATGTTTTCAACTGCCTTGAAGATAAGATAAGATCAACTTTTTTTCCCCCCTGCAAAGTAGTTGTATTGATTTTCCATATTAATTTCTTTCTTGTATTTCAAAATAGGGAATAAAGTTCAATTTTTGGAAACATGATGATTGAATGTATCAACAAAGAATATGTAAAAAAATTATCATTTTATTAGCAAATGTAGTACTCAGAAGGAAAAGATAAAGCCGAGTGTGGTGGTGCACACCTATAATCCCATAGCTTCAATAACCTAGTGAGACCTTGTTTCAAAAAAAAAAAAAAAATAGGAAGAGTTGGGGCTGCAGCTCAGAGGTAGAATGCCCCTCAGTTTAATTCCCAGTATGACCCCGTCCCCCCCAAAAAGAAGAAAAGATAAAAGCGTTGTTACAGGTTAAATATTGAGGCCTTCTGGGGATGCTGGTAGGGTAACTCAGCAGCTCAGTGCTTGCTTTGCATAGGTGAGGCCCTGGGTTCAATTGCCAATACACATGCACACACACAATTGAGGACCTTAAGAGATTGTTTGATATCATTTGAGAGCTTTCATTTTTTTAAAAAGTGTAGTAGGGATTTTAGATATGATCTCCAAAGACTGCTGGGGAAACGTTACACGTGCGTTCTACCTTTTCTCTAGATCACGTTAATGGATGCCAATTATGTCATGGATGAAACTCTAGGAACAGCGACATTTCCTGTATCTTCTATGAAAGTGGGAGAGAAAAAAGAAGTTCCTTTTATGTTCAACCAAGTAAGTAACAGAACTGTTTTTTCAGACATATGTCAAATAACAACAACAACAAAAAAAAAACTATTTATGTTAAAAAGCTGGCTTTAATACTTGGAAAATTGCATTAATTGATTAATAGAATGTCTCACTTTTATAAAGAAAAAAATGTTTTTTTCCCTTTTAGTTCCTGTTTTAATCTTTTATTATTCTGATATATATAGATATTCAAAATATAAGTATATGATGAATATATTATATGTAACAAATATATATTATATACAACAAATATAATAAATATATATAACATAAATGTATATTATGGTAAGAATTAAATATAATGAATACATAACACAAATATATAAAAATATATATTATAGATAAATATATATTCACACGCATTTGGTTGAGATAGTCTATTAAATATGCCTGAGGCGTTGGTATGGTTTGAATGTGTTGGAGCCTGGTCCCTGTGCAGCGATGCTCAGAGATAGTGATTTGAGAAAGTGATTGGATCATGAGGGCTCTAAACATTTTAGTGGATTAATCCACTGAGATTTCATAGTTCAGTGGATTATTGGGAGGTGGTGGAATCTTAAGGGGGTGGACCCTAAATGGAAGGAGTAACTCCTCAGAGGTATGCTCTTGGGGACTCTATCTTGTCCCAGCCTCTTCTTCTTTCTCTCTGCTTCATGGTTTTTTTTTAATAAGTGATCAGCTTTCCTCCACCACACCCTTCTATCATGATGTTCTGCCCCTCCTCAGGCCCAAAGCAATGGAGTCCACTGACCTAGGACTAAAACCTCTTTTATACTCTAAGTTGTTTTTCTCAGGTATTCTATCACAGTGACGAAATGCTGACTAACACAGGTATCAATCTATGATAATACTGAGAATGTATAAATACTGTATACTCTACTATAAGCATACATACATACGGTGTTTAAAACAGTGTCCGGTACATATTAAGCACCATATAAATGCTTTTTGATTTTGTTGTTATGCCTTGATTAAAAAAATAGGGTTTTGGCAGGTAGAAAAGTAACTATGAGCATTCTAGGTAGAAGCAATTGCAAAGGCTTGGAGTCTTGAAAGCAAGCAAGATGGGGCATGGCAAGTTAAACACTTGGGCAGGTATATGTTGGTGAGAACTGGGAAAGAGTGTAGAGGTGATCCAAGGCTGATCCACAGCGCCTACTATGCCATGTTAGTGGGATAGGTCTTAGGAAACATTTGTTGAGGGCTTCATAAGCATGGGTTAGCCTTCCCAAAGAAAAACTTTCTTTCCTGCAGAAGATATTGCGGGGAAAAAATATGTATTTCCTGTCCTGTCATTTTCTATGATTAAATTTACAACCCCGGGGTTCTCCAAAAGACTCTCCACATTCCTGAATTTAAAGTAGCTTACATAATTTTTAATAGTGTGCCTGAGAAATAGTTGACCAAACAGCTTTCTTTTCTCGAAGAGTCCTTTGCAGCTGGGCATGGTGGCACATGCCTATAATCCCAGTACTTGGAAGACTGGGGCAGGAGAATTGTGGGTTTGGGGCCACTGCATGGTAATTCATTGAGCCCCTGTTTGAAAATAAACAATTTTTGAAAGGTGTTGAGGGTATAGCTCAGTAGTAGAATGTCCCTGGACTCAATCCCCAATACCATAAAAATTTTTAAAAAGCGAGTCCTCTCAGGGTGTACCTGAATGACAGTCCTTTGAGTAGGTGTGCTGTGATGGCCGACCACCAGTGGTCATTTGGGCCAATGTGTGATGGCTGAGTGGGGAGTCCCTGAGTTCCTCCCCAGACCATGTGTGAGTGCCCTATACCAGCCATCCAGCCTCTTCTCTCCAAACCACACCTGTCCCAGGTGAGCGGTCTTGGCCTTTCTACAACATTCACACAATGGGTGAGAGAGAACTGGTGGAGAGGGGATACTGGGAAAGCAGAGACTTCAACCGTGGAGGTGGTTACGGCAAGTCAGTAGAGGCAAAAGAGCACTTGGCTTTGGAGAAGAGAGAACAAGTGTTTCAAGGCAAGACATTATTGGCAAAAGTTCCTTCATATTTTTGCTGTCTGCAAATTAACACTGAGTCAACACAGACTGATTTCTACTGCCAGGAGACAGCTGGAGAATTCACAGCAGCCTCCAAATGGAGATGGGCCAGTTCCCAGGGACCTGCGTGCTCTACCCCTAGAGGTAGAAACTGGGAATTTGGATATTGGATTCTTATTTTGTCTTCAGTACTAATCTTCCTCCAGATGTTTGAGTTGCCATTTGTTCTCTCGGAGTCTTGTTTTCTTTCTCTTTTAAAATGATGATCCAAAAAGAGCACCTAATTTTCATTTGGTTACCTTCAACAAAAAACTTTTAGTTCTTTCCAGTTTACAGATATGGAAATAAATGATAATAATGCAAAAATAAAAATCTTTCATTTATGTAGTATTATATAGTTTCAGAATATTGATCAGTGAATAGATTGTGTTATTTATTAATATGAGAGGAACATGAACCTTTGCTGTATTACTAAAACTATGTTAAAATATATATATATAGTATGTGTAGTACTGGGGATTGAACCTGGGGAAATCTACCAGAAAGCTATATCCCAACTCTTTTTTACTTTTTGTTTTGAAACAGTGTCTCACTATGTTGCTGAGAGTCTCACTAATTTGCTGAGGCTGGTAACAAACCTGTGATCCTCCAGTACTGGGATTATAGGTGTGTGCTACCACGTTTGGCTCTATACTAAATATTAATAAAACAGAAAAAAGTACAATTTTCAAGAATCTAATAATCTATTCAGAAAACAGATATTCATATGTAAACTGATAATGTAATAAGCAGTACCAGGAGGCTTCTACTCATCGATTTCCTTACTAAAGAAGTTATTTATTAAACATTAGTTATGTTCCAGGCAATATTCTAGGTGATGAGAGAACAGCAGAGGACATGCTAGGTGATATCCTAACTACGGAGAGCTTGCACACTAATGAGGAGAGTAAAAAGGCAGCAGTGAGGGAAAGAATGACCCTAGAACACCGTCCATGATCATACTAGGGACAAAATACAATAGAGAGATATGATAGAGAACAGTTGCTGAGCAACTAAAGTTCATATAGTCAGAGAAGGCCTCTCTAAAGCACTATAAGTTTTCTCGTAAAAAAATTCAAACATAAAAAGTTGAAGGATTTCTACAGTGAACGGCAATATAACTGTCTTATCCATCCTACAGTGAACATGTTCTTGTATTGCTGTGCCTTTTATTTCTCCATCTATTCGTTCATCTACCCATCTGGCATTTTTGGATGCATTTTAAAGCAAGTTGCCGACTTGTACTCATGAGCACTTTGCTCTTAAGCATGCCAGCATATTGTTAAGAAAGTAGAGGTCACGATTTAGGTTTGCTGATTTTAAGTACCAAATGGATAGCACAGGCAATATATGCAGTAAACATTATGAGAAATCTTCCATTCATTAATGTATTCGTTTCACAAATAACTACTGAGCCCCCCAGTGTTCAGCAGCTACTCTTTAGGCATTGCCTATTCAGCAGAAAATGAACAAATAAGAATCTCCATTCTCATAGAACTAATATTGTGTTTCATAAAATAAGAAAAATCAAGCTCAGTAAGTCTGTTAAATTTTGATAGTGACAAGTGTTAAATAAACCCTGGAAAGAGAATAAGGGGTGTGTATATATGTATGAAGGGGGTACAAATGTACTTCCAAAGGCTGTGGGCAGAAGATAATCCATGTATAAATGCCCCAGCTAAGGTGTGAGTGTGTCCCCCAAAATGTCTGTGTTAGAAACTTAGTCCTTAGTGTAGTACTGTGGGGGTGTGGGGCTTTAAGAGGCGGGGCCTCATGGGAGGTAATTAGGTCATTGGGAGTGTTTCCCTTGGAAGGGATGGATGCTGGTCTTCCTAGTGAGTTGGTTGCTCTCAAGAGAGCAAGTTGTTATGTAAGAAATTGGCCCCTCCCTGCTCTCTTGTTTCCTATCTTGTGATCTCTCCTAGAATGCAGTCCCCCCCATTGTGATGCTATTCTTCCAGGAGGTCCTCAAGAGAGGCTGAACTGATGGGGATGCTGGATGTTGGACTTTCAGCCTCCAAAAGTGTGAGCTTAACAGATATTTTGTTACAGCAACGGAAAACTGACTAATACAGTGCTGAGGCCTACGTTGCCTGGTATGCTGAGGAACTGCAGGGGGAGTGGGATATGACTGGAGATGAAATTATAGAGGTAGGGGGGTGCAGGCCAGGGTTGGTTTCAGTGGACATTAATGGCTCAAGCTTGTTCTTGAAAAAAAAAAGGGTATTTTGGGGTTGAGTCACTAAAGGGGTAGAAGGCAGTTCCCATCAGAACAGCTTGGTGGAAGCCACGGACTGGAAAGAGCTGGGCATGCTCAGGAAACAGTGTCTAGACAGGAGTGATGGAGAGGAACGTTCATGCGTGAAGGAGGAACAGGTACGGGCTGATCGTAACCCATAGCTTACAGGAGAGATGTAGGAATTTCGGATGTTATCTTCCTGATAACTGTGAGTCACGGAAGGTTTGTGACCAGGTAGTGGGGAACCGAGAGCAAAGGGGGTTGGTTTGGCTTTTTCCTCAGAAGCATTAGCAAGCAGAAAGCTAGTAGGTAAAGAAAGATCCACAGAGATCTGTGTTGATAGTGACAACAAAATGTTGGACAGAGCTCAGAGGAGCTGCTTCCGTGGAAAGTAGTTAGCATGGGGAGTCCGAGGGTGACTTGCGGGGGGGGGGGCAGCGTAGCAACTGCTCAAAGGCATCAGTAAGAGGTGAATCGAGAGGTTGCTTTGTGACAGTGAGAATGAACAAAAACTGGAAAGCGGAAATTTACAGCGGATCCGGCTCTTAAACTGTGACTTTTCACTCCCCTTCTTTTTTTTTTTTTTTGAATTTATTTTCTTCTTGTTTGTGGTACTGAGGATTGAACCCAGAAGCAATCTACCTCTGAGCTACACTCCTAGTCCTATGTATTTGTTTATTTATTTATTTTTGTTTTGTTTGCTTGTTTTTGAAACAAGGTCTCACTAGGTTGCTGTGAGCCTCTCTGATTTGTTGAGGCCAGTCTCAACCTCCCCAGTACTGCTATTGCAAGTGTGTGCCACCATGCCCAGCTACCAACTTCATTTTAAACTTTTCAGTCTGGGTGCACAGGTTTTGTTTCCCAGCTGGCATTTGTAAAAGCTAGATTGTTGGAGTCAGAGTTTAGGTTTCTTCCTAACTGTTATCTGAAGCTGTGCAAATAGCCATCTGCCATCTACCCAGGGTCAGAATCAGAGGGCCGCTGCTGGGTCGCAGTCATGATCCTGCCGCTCAATAGCTACGTGCGGTTGGCATGGCATATTCTCTCTCTTGATTATACATCTTCATCTGAGAAAGAGGGAGGGTTCCATATAGTACCCACTTCCTAGGATTGTGGTTTTGGTTAAAAAGGTTAATAAATGGAAAATATTGACACAGTACTTGCCCCAACAATCATTAAATAAATATTAGATGTTCTCAGTATAATTACAATGGACCAGGTCTTACTAAATCATGTATCATGTACTTGGTGAAACTGATTTAATTGAATTTTTTTCTGGTACTGGGGATTGAACTCATGGACATTCTACCTCCAAGCTACACCCCCAGCCCTTTTTAAATTTTTGTTTGCTTGTTTTGAAATAGGGTCTTGCTAGGTTGCTGAGAGTCATCCTATGTTACTATGTTATGAGGCCGTCCTTGAACCTGTGATCTTCTTATCTCAGCCTCCCAAGTACTGGGATTACAGGCATGTGCCACTGTACCCAGCTAACTGAATATTAAACTTACTTTTTTGTTTGAACTTACTGACCAAAATGAGCATGTTATTTAGATGTACAGAGCCTTTAAATTTAGTTATAATTTGTTTAAAGATAGTTGGGAATGCTTTAGTCACGCATTCATGAATTTACTGAATATGTCTTTAAATTACACTAGCCCATTTTGAGGTGGAAAGATATGGAATCTTCAGACTTGAGTGTGTTTAGCGTAAACAAAGTGGGCTACTTCAAAAGAACCACGAGAATGCTAAGGTTCTGAAGTCAGACGGAAAGATTATGTGTCTTCATTTCTCTGGATGAAATAAATTTGTTTGGGCCAACATACTAAGACTCTAGGTTTACTCTGTGTTTTCATTTTGCTGTCTTTATTTAGAAGTTGGTATTTTTGCATAAAAATAGCCATGTTTCATGGCTTCTGTGCCACTTGTCTAATTTTGGCTGATTGCTATCTTTGCTGCTTAGTCACAATTGTGACTTGGAAATGAATGAGCTCCTTCTCTGGGAGAGGTAATGGAGAGGACTTATAAAAATGGTAGTTTTGATGATGAGTTCAGAATGTTAAGTCAGCATCATGATGATTTCTTTGAGGAAATTTGTATTGATGCATGAAGACAAAGACTACATTTATGTGTGTTTGTGTGTGGTGTTGGTGATTAAACCAGGGGCATTCTACCTCCAAGCTACACCCCCAACCCTATTTTATTTTTTATTTGGAAGTGGAGTGTTGCTAAGTTCTTGATACCCTCTATTTACTAAGTTCCTGAGGCTGGCTTTGAACCTGTGACCCACCTGTCTTGGTCTCTCAAGTACTGGGATTACAGTCATGTTCACACCTGGCTAAAGACTACAATTTAGATGAGGTAAGGAGAAAAGGTAGAGTTTGGAGAGGAAACAAGAATTACAGATATTCCCTACAATGGTTCAATTTTGGATTTTCCAACTTTACCATAGTGTGAAAATGATATGCATTCAGTAAAAATCATACTTTGAGTTTTAAATTTTGATCTTTTCTTAGGCTAGCAATAGGCAGTGTGATACTTTCTCATGATACAACTCAGTTGCTGCAGCCCCTGTTCAGCCACAGGATCACCAGGGAAACAATAAACATTGTACAGTTCCTTGTTTTGCTAGCTATGGTGTTGTGGTAGGTTAGGTATATTTAATAATTTTTTGTGGGGAGCATACTGTAGGTTAAGCCAAGAGGTATTCTACCTCTGAGCTACACTCCCAGCCCTATTTTTCTGTTTTGAAACAGGGTCTCACTAAGTTGCTGAGGAAACTTGCTAAGTTGCTGAGGCTGGCCTAGAACATGTGATCATCCCGTCTCAGTTTCCCAATACTGGGATTACAGAAGTGTCCCATCACACACAGTTATTTAATACATTTTGACTTACTGTATTTTTAGCTTTGGGGTGTATTGATACATAACCCCATCATAAGTCAAAGACACAACTTTGTGAGGAATTTGGGAGATCTTGGCTAAGTTCATCAGACTCAGGCAGAGTTCAAATGTGGGTCAAACAATTCCTGGTTTTATGAAAGGATGCATTTTTATTTTAGTTTACTAGCAAGGGGAACTAAAGCCAGTCCTTTCTCTCACTTCTACAACCTGTAACTTTTAAATTATAGGGTATTTTAGAATGCTCTTGCATCCGTGGGGTCCTCTGTTGGACAGAAAGTTCTATCTACATCAAGACATATACCCAGTCATAGGCACTTGAATAATTTGTGGATGAAAAACTAAATGAATGTACTCATGTGAAGTACTGAGAACCTGGGAAGTACACAGACAAGAGTAACAAATGTACAAGAAATTCAAAGGAGGAAAGCTAGGAAGACGGAAGGATTCCCATTTGCAGAAAAAGAGATAGTAGAAAGGTGCTCTAGACTGATGGTTTATGGTATGAAGCTAATAATTACACAGATCTTCATAATTTCCACTGATGTCCACATAAGGAAAAGGAAATTAAAGAAGTAAGAAAGGAGAAATTATCATCAAAAGTAAGGAGGAAACTATAATGGAATGGAACAAGGCTAAAGAGGATGTAGCTTACATTTTTATCTTTCAAATCTGTGTGTGTTTGTGTGTGTGTGTGTGTGTGTGTGTGTGTGTGTGTGTGTGTGTGTGAGTGAGTGAGTCTGGGGATTCAACCAAAGGGCATCTACTTCTGAGATAGACACCCCAAGCCCTTTTTGAAACAGGATCTCACTAGGTTGCTGAGAGCCTCGATAAATTGCTGAGATTGGCTTCGAAGCTGTGATCCTCCTGTCTCAGCCTCCCAAGTACTGGGATTACAAGTATATGCCACCACAATGGGCTTGTCTTTCAAATTTTATGATTGTTTGGGTTGTTTTGAGACACAATAATCCTAAGAATTCTTGGGCAATAGATGAGATGATTCCTAGTAGGAAATGCTAATTAAAAAAATTATATGCACTCAAAAAGATCAAATCACTGTCTCATTCAATTTTAAACATGGAAAATTGATGTAGATGTGATCTAGCTTGTATTGGCAGGGTTGTAATTTCCACTCTGTACTTGAATTGCCTTTCTGTCTGGTTCACATTTTGTTTCCTCTTTATAGGATGGATTTACAGTATATGGAGACACAATTCTTAGTAAAAGGGACCCTTACTTTAAAACATAACTTTATTGTCTTGCACAGGTTAAGTAAATACAGATATAGCAGAAAATGCAATGTAATTTTGTTGAAAGATGTAAACAATTACTGAATCAACACAGTGATTAGTTCCTCTCTGTTTCTTTTTTTTTTTTTTTTTTTTTTTTTTTTGCGGTACTGGAGATTGAACTCAGGGGCATTCTACCTCCGAGCTATACCCCCAGCCCTATTTTTTATTCTTTATTTTGAAACCGGGTCTCACTAAGTTGCAGAGTGCCTCACTAGGTAGCTGAGGCTGGCCTCGAACCCAGATCCTCCGGTCTCAGCCTCCCGAATGCTGGGATTACAAGCGTGC
>PVLC010014289.1:0-39634 GCA_004027655.1 Graphiurus murinus
AATATAGAGTTTTGAGTGTGATAGTAGGAGATGGTCTTGATATGAGACAGGGAAAAAAGAAAAAGAAAAAGAAAAGAGAGGAAGTAAAATGTTGAGGAGAGAAATATATAGGGGAGAGAGGAGGGGGAAGCTTGTAGGCGGGAAAGGGAGATGATTCAACAGGCTAAGCAAGTATTAACCAAGCAAACAATCATCCAAAGAAACTTATGTAAATCAAGGCAAAGCAAAACGAATACTGAGTAAACACAGATATAACACATTAAAATAAACAGACTAACAAAGATACAAAACCCCAAAACATAAAAATGGCAACCAAGCATTAAGACAAGCACTCTGCTAGTTCATAAGTACCGAGCTTAAATTTTCGAGTGTTTCTCTGGCATTTGTATTTGCTCAGTCAGTGCAAGCAGGGGGTTTGTTGCTGTTAGGTTATGTCTCTGGGCTGTTCACATGAATTCCTGCAAGACAGGGGCCCAATTCAACTTACATATCCCCGTTGCTGGAGTTTCTGTTGTTGCTTGTTCTTCCTGTGGTCGCGGGGTGGGGGGGGGCGCTCTGAGTCAATGGAGGTCTTGGAGGTCTGGGTAGCTGGCGGGCGGGAGTTGTATGAGGGGGGGTGCTGGTGCACAAAATGGCTTGTGCGTCAGCTCGCTGATCCCTCAAGTTCGCGACTCCAGATGTTCAGGGATCCTGCTGCCGGTTCGCGTCGCGCGGTGCCCGCTTCCTTGTTTCCTGGAGTCTCCGCAGTCCCGCTCCGCTTTTTTCTGTCCAGAAGTTGCGTCTTCTGCCGTCCTGGATCAATCTCTGTTGTGCAGTCACTTGTCCAGTCCCTGCAGTGGTGCCCTGGAAATGTCCCACAAGAATTTACACTGCTCGTCCTGCGCTTCTGGTTTCTGGTGGCTGCAGCTGGTGGGGGTTCCCTGCCTGCCTGGATGTGGCACGCCGCACCTGTTCCCTGGATCCGCAGAGGTGCCTGGAGTTCTCAGTTCCGTGTCCCAGCTCCGCCGAGTTTGCAGCCCGCTCGGGGCCCGCTCGGGGCCCGCTCGGGGCCCGCTCGGAGTCCGCGTGGAGCTCACGGCTGGCAGTGAATCTCCTGTAGTTTCCGAAGGATCTCCAAGTCCTTTTCTGTTGTGGTTCAGCTTTCGCCCCTTTTTGTTGCTTTTTCCTTCTGTTAAGAAGCTGTGTTTTTTTGCAAATTTGATTCGGAATCACAGCGTCTGGGTAAAAGGCATTTCACTCAGGCGCCATCTTGAGTCCGTCCCATATACCATTTTTGCTTAACTGTTTTGTGTGTGTGTGTGTGTGTGTGTGTGTGTGTGTGTGTGTGTGTGTGTGGTGCTGGGGATTGAACCCAGGGGCATTCTACCTCTGAGCTACATCCCCAGTCCTATTTTTTATTCCTTATTTTGAAACAGGGTCTCAGTAAGTTTCAGAGAGCTTCACTAAGTAGTTGAGACTGGCCAGAATACTGTGATCTTCCTGTCTCAGTCTCCCAAGGACTAGAATTACAAGCATGCGCCACCATGCCAGACTACTTAAGACTTTTGACTCATTAATTATTATGGTGATTATGTGTAGAATATTTATTTATTTTTAGCAATACTAGGAGTTGAACTCAGGGGCATTCTACCTCTGAGCTCCCTCACCCCTAGCCCTTTTCATTTTTTATTTTGAAACATGGTCTTACTAAGTACTAAAGGTCTTGCTAAGTTGCCAAGACAGGCCTTGAACCTGGGATCTTCCTGTCTCAGTCTCCCAAGTACTGAGATTATAGTCATGTGCCATGACACCCAGTATGCATAATACTTATTAACTCTTGGGTGTTTTCCTGTCACAACAAACAGGATTTTAGTCATTTTTTGCAAATAGTTTGCAATCAGATTGGAATTTTCTTATATATTCTTAAAGGATTCTTTGATTTTTTTTTTGGTTGTATACTGTGATTATTTTTGGTTTTGATATTCACTAGATGACCAGATACCAATGATATGCTTGCTTTTTATTTTAAAAAATAAAAAATATATATGTATAGAGTTAATAGCATTCTGGTATCCTTAATTAACATCTCTATTTCTACCACCAATGATGTTTTGATAACAATGATCATAAGCAATTAAAAACTATATTTGAGGTATATTACTATACAAATGTGAATAGTCTCCTCTCTGATGATAATTCCCCCTTATGTGTAAACCAAGCATGTTATATTAGTGTCCTCTGTCAAATACTGGCCCAACCTTTGTGCTTTTGCAAGTATCAACCTATGTCTTCATTATTTTCTATTTTCTGTCCTCTATTGCACTTGGCTTTTTAGAATTTTTAGCATCTTTTTGTTGATACACAGAATGACCCAGCCTGTCTCTTGATGAGCTTATGTAAAAACCTCTAATAATTTCCCATATAAAAGCAAATTTTATCAATTTAATTTTGTATATGCAATTGCCAACAAACAGTAGTTCATTGTTATTCCAAACAATGTGTTTGGAATATGTGTATGTGTGTGTTTATGTGTGCATTTTTAACTTAAATTACATTTTTATCAGAGGAAACTAATATGTGTAGTTCTAGAAATTATTCTAGAAATCATACTATAACAGCTCTTATCTGTTGTTGACACATTCTTCCAGATAAAAGAGCTCCTTTCTGTAACCTCAACTATAGACTGGACATAACTTCTCTTCTGGATTCTCATTTCTTCTCAACCTAGCCCTTTCTATTTCAGGCCCTCTTCTAACCACATTGCCCATTTTATTGGTTCCTTATAATTTTTCCTATGGAGTCACTCTAGATAGTACAAAAAGTCCTGCATCATGTTTTCTGGAGCACATTTTCTGCATCATCCATTTTCTAGAGTACACTATCTGTCCTGTAGCTACCATAAACCTTCCTCCCAGCCTTTCCTTCCCCCCTTTGTATACCAAAATCCTCATGCTTCTCCAAAGGAGGTCATTTTTCTACCCCCCCCCACCATTAGAAGAAGTGTCCATGGATGTTATCAAACATTCTTGCCTTGTTTTTTAAAATTTCACTGTATAGACTGTCTAAAACATTCTTAATGCCCCCTCTCCTTCCAGAATACTCATTCTTTTGTATTAGTGTTCTAGCCTGGCCTGAGTTGTTTATCCTCTCTACCCCAAAGCCTACCATCCTGAAGCATTTCTAAGATGGAAAATAACAGTGAAATAGAACAAAATTGATAGCATTTCTCCTGCTGGATGATCACCATCCTTGGTTGTATGTTTCAAGCAAAATTTCCATTGGCCTTATCAGACCCTGCATTTCCCTGATCTGGTTCCACCTCCCCTTAGCCTCTTCTACACTTCTGGGTAGACTGACTCTATTTTTGCAAGTTTTTAGATGCATGGGCTCATTTAATCCTTGGCCTCAGAGCCCTCATAAGTGAACACACTGAATTGGGGCCGGGGTGAGGCAAATCAAGGATTAGATCCTTCAGTAAAGAAGGAAGATTATTTCTACTGATATATCTACAAATTGTTTTTCTGCAAATCATTTGGCTCCTTCACAATGATAGTTTCATTCTCAAGTCACCCCCTGGCCCCAGCCTCCTCACCATCCCATCCTGCCACAGGGAACTGCCACTTTTAACTAGTATAAAGTGCTACACTCACCATAGAAACATTGGTCTCTACTGCACTCTTGTATCCACTGGAAGAAGTGACCTGTGGTAGGTAGGTTGACTCTAAGGGAGTTACTTTGGCTTGATGACAACTTTGACTAGAATCTTCACACTTCTTATCCTTTCACTTTAACCTCTCTCTGACAGCTTATATTTTTCACATTGCAAAATTTTCTGTTTTGCAAGGACCATTTAGATACACTGCCTCAATCTCAAGTCAAATGTTCACTTCCCAGTTCACTGAGATCAAAGCATTTGGTATAGCATTCTCATTTCTCCTGAAATGTCTGTGTCTTCTCTCTACCTCTGCCTCTAAAGGAGAAATGTACTGCTAAAGAGGATCCGAGGTTTCAGGATAGAAAGAGAAAATGGAAAAATGATCAGAAAGAATACAAAAGTAGAAAGATAGGAAAAGCAAATATGAAGGCAATTACGGACAACTCACCATGAAAGTGTAGTCAAAGAGAAGGGAAAAGTCAATAAGATAGAGTAATTGAAGGAAGACATTATACAGTAGGAAAAACTTGAGTTTACTTGTAAGTTGATGGAAAAATCTTTACTAGAGATACAGTGATTAATCTAGCATGTCCTGGAGTAAACAGAAGGTTGTTCATCCCATATTATTCTAATTCATTTCCTTACTCCTCTTATATATTCCAAAGTGTCAAGCAACACACATTGAATATAAGTATTGTCAACATAAATTTACTTAGTTGAGTTGTACTGACTGGAGAAGACTGGGCTTGTCAGGTTGAAGCTCAAATCACAAGTAGGGACCTCTTAGACATTTCTTGCTTTTGTCTAAATGATAGTCCCCACCATCATCTCCTACTTTGTAAGAAAAATGAGCCAGAGGAAAATAGCTCCCTTACCATCATTGTTTATATCAATCTTATGAAGCACCACATTGACAAATTCCTCAGGACTCAGAGTTTGTTGGCCATTGAGGGCTTGTACAGACTGTAAGGAAACATTAAATCAGAGAGTTCAAATAATTTTGTAACATTTCTGTTCCAATGTCACAGGATTTGGGGATGAGTTCATGTCAGTTTTGCTATTCAGCCTTTTCAGTTACTAAAAATAAAGAGAAAAGATTACATGTTCTAGGTAATGGGGCTTGGAAATTAAATTAAGTGAATAAAGTATGGAGTTTTATTTTATATAGCCTAATGGGATCCATTCAATGTATGAGGTAACAAAAGATGCCACGAGCCCTTTGGAGAAGATATTACAGTGGTCATGGTCATAAAAATTCTGAAAAAAGGGCATCATTCCTAATTTCAGATCGATTCATTTGGATCTTAGGGAGGAACATAAAAGTATGACCAGAATTCTATAAGCATCTCAGGCTTCCTCTCTGGCTTTTGCCATTGGCACCTCTGGTTCCTCATGCCCTTTTGTACGATAATGGACAGGCGAGACAAACACATATGCCTTAGAAGGATGCTGAATTTCTCTCACATTCTGCTAGCACTTTTTCATCATAAAAATTGTCAGGATACACATACACAGGTCAAATGACATTTTCCAGCCTTCCTAGAAAGAAGATTTATTCCCCTCCCCCTTAAGGCAATTAAATTAAATGATCCAGATTTGACATAGAAATTCATAATAAAATGAAAGAGGATTAGTCATCTGGGAATTTGGACATAACTATCTTGACTGCACATGATGGGATCTTTAGAAAAATGGATGGCACCATATTTCAATGAGAGGGCACAATTTTAAATATGACTACCTTTCTTGCTGCTTCACAAGCATTGATAATCTTGATTCTGAGATAGAGAATTATAAACTTTATGCAAACTCTTCTTTTTGCTTTTGTGAGTTCAGGTCTCACAGGCTTCACAGTTAAATAGAGTAACCAATCATTACATACATGTAGCATCATATTAGATGAGCACTTTTAGGCTCTCTCGGTGTTTAGAAAATAGGCTACTGTCTTGGTCAACATTCTCACTGATGTAGTCCAAAATGACTGACCACACAACTTAGAGAAAGGAAGATCTGTTTGCTCACAGTTCTGGAGATTTCAGGAGTGAGTCCATGTCAGGCCAGTGAAGTCTGCGCATGGTGCATGGAGCAGAGAGAGCACACAAGGGCTCTGCTCTCACATCATGAAAGCCGGAAATAAGAGAGATAGAGAGCAAGGGGAGGAGGGGCCATATATAACCCCCAATGCCACACCCCCAGAGACCCCTCCTTAGTGACCAAGCCCCACTTCCAGCATTGGTATCCTGTTTCTGTGAGGGCTAGAGAGACATTCTAGATCCAAACCAATACAGCTCCAAAAGCCTAGACAATTTGGCTAGATGTCTAGTAGCTCCACCTCTTGAAGTGATAGCAAATTATGTATAAAATGCCTAATAGAAAAGTGTGAAATCTCAATTTGTTCATCACCCATCTCCAGGTAATAAAAGCAAGACTGAAATGCTGATTTTGAGGTTGATGAGGCCTGTGAGGATAATATTTTTGGAAGGGGTTGCCAGAAGGCTGTTTTTCTCTTTTTCTTATAGGAGAAGTAGGGTGGAGGAATGGTCTTCTTTCCTCTTTTCCATCCTCATTGAATGTGTCTACTCCTTCTCCCTACTCTGCTATTCCTTCTTTGAGCATTCCCTATGTGGAGCAGAAGGAAGCAGGAGAGAAGTGGGGACAAGGGAATTCTTTTGGTAGGTATTGTTGTGGTCAACAAGCTTCAGTGCTCTCTGGACTGTAGGTATTGAAAGTCTACTCTTTCTCTGAGACACTCCCTCATCCATTACTGACATTGTCTCTCCTACAATTTTCTAGACTCAAATCATGTATTGTGGTTCCAGCTGGTTCCTTTCCAGGTCAGAGTTTCTCAACATGCACACAATTGATATTTTGGATTAGACATTTTCAGATAATAATGGAAAAATTTACATAAATATATGGAAATTGAATGATATGCTTTTGCATGAGGACTGGAAAGAAGAAATAAGGGGAGAAATTTAAAAATTACTAGAATCAATCAAATGAAAATAGAGATACAGCCTACCAAGTCTCTGGGACACAACACTATAAAAACAGTTTTATTTATGTATATAATTTCTAGGGTTATTGTTGCTGTTGATCTCTAATTTAAATTTATTATTATTTGAAAAGATATATAGAATTATATAAATTTTAAAATTTGCTAATACTTGCTTTGTAGCCTAGAATATGATCTATAATGGAGAAAGACACATGAGCAGCTGAGAACAATGTGCATTAAGTTGTTGGATGAAATAGTCTGTAAATGTCTGTTATGTCCATTTTTTTATAGTATTCTTTAGGTCTAAAGGGTCTTTACAGTACAGCTTCTTTTGTCTGGATGACTTCTATTATTATGATCTGTGTGTTGAAATCTCCCAGTAAAATTGTATTGAAATCCATCTAAGTCTTAAGGAGGATATTATAAATTTTATATGGTGTTGAACATGATATAATATTTCATATTCCTAATTTTGTGTTGTAACATGTGAGGTATATACAGGATTTCTGAATTTTATTGTTTACAAATTTTAATTATAAAAGGCATCTTAGTACATTTTGTGTGTTTGAGTGTTGGTGAATAACCCTGTGAAATTATAATTGTAACAGTATTAGTGTTGAATTCTTTTCATATGTTGGTTAACTCTACATTTGCTGACTTAAGAATACTTTTGTTCAGCTCCCAGAAAGATTAGCCCTCAAACACCTTAATTTTTATTCTATTTCTCTTGCTATATATTTATAAACCATCTCATATTTTAGCTGATCCCCATGGACTTTCAGCACTGAGACAGAGAAAAAGATAAGTTATTTTAGAGCATCATATTTATTTCATTTTGCATCCCAATTCCCTGCCAAGTTTGTGAACCTCAGCATGAACTGCATCAGAAGAAAATGCTGGTTTGCAGTTTCACACTCAGTAACCAAAAGGATAAGTGGAACATAGATCACTTCAGCAATTCAACATGTATATCCCAAGAATTGCCAGCCACATAGAGAGAGGTCAGCTATGCCATTGGGAAGAATATTGGATTAACTAGATAATGGCAAAGGATACTGTACTCCCCACTTACCATGAAAATGTTCAATAGTTCCTTTTTGTCAATAGAACCATTTCCATCAGTATCATACAGCTTAAAATACCATTTCAATTTTTGCTCTATTTTTCCGCGTACAACTAGATTTACAGCAGCAATAAACTCTATGAAGTCAATAAATCCATCCTATAGAAAGCAAGGTGGAAAAGAAAGTAAATATATAAGAATGATTGTTTCACATTGAGAAGCCATCATTCATGGGAAAGGCTTATACTACAATTTAATGTAACCCCAAATATATCAGCATAAACTTTAATACTTTATTTTAAAAACACATACATAGGCAATATTTTAGAAACAACTAAATTAAATTTTATAGATAAGTGATTTTTAAAATGGGCATTATTTTGAGAGCAGTTTGGGGTTCACAGCAAGATTGAACAGAATGTACAAAGATATTCTATCTGCTCCCTACCCCCTCTACATGCATAACTTTTTCTATTATAAATATCAACCATTAGAGTTAGTACATTTATTACAACTAATGAATCTATACTGATACACCTTCTGTCACTCAAAGCTCATAATTTGGGGGTTTGTGTTTGGTGTTGCACATTCTTTGGGTTTGGAACAATGTATAATGATATGTACCCATCATTATAGTCTCATACAGAGTAGTTTTCTTTTCCTAAAAACCTTCTGTGCTCTGTCTAATTGGTCTTCTCTAACCCTGGCAACCACTGATCTTCTTATCTCTATATTTTTACTTTTTCCAGGATGTTATATGATTGGAATCATATGGTATATAGCCATTTCAGATTAGCTTCTTTCACTTAGCAATATGCCCTTAAGTTTCTTCCATACCTTTTCATAATTTGATGGCTCATTTCTTTTCAGCACTGAATAATATCTCATTGTCTGAATCTACCAAAATTTACATATCCATTCATCTACTGAAGGACACCTTGGCTGCTTCCAAATTAGCAAGTATGAATAAAGTTGCCATAAATGTCCATGTGCAGATTTTTGTGTCCATATGAGTTTTCAGTTCCTTTGGGTAAATACCAAGGTACTTGGATAGTGTGGTAAGCATATGTTTAGTTTTTAAGAAACCACCAAACTCAAACAGGGCTTATAATTTTGCATTCTCACAAACAATGAATGAGAGTGTCTGTTGCTCCACATTCTCACCAGCACTTGGCATTTTCAGTGTTCTAGATTTTGGCCATTATGATATTTGTGTAGTGATAGTGTCTTGTTTTAATAACATATGACATTGAACATCTTCTCACATGTTTTTTTGCCATCTGTAGATTTTCTTTGGTGAGATCTTTGACCCATTTCTTAATCAGTATTTTTTTCTTTTAGGTTTTTTTTTTTTGGTGTGTGTGTGTGTGTGTGTGTGTGTGTGTGTGTTCTTATTGTTAAGTTGTAAGAGGTGTTTTTTTAAAAATATTTTGAGTAATAGTCCTTTATCAACTATAGCTTTTGCAAATATTTTCTACCAGGCTATGGCTTTCCTTTTCTTTCTTTTTACGGTGTCCTTTGCAGTCAGAAAATTTTAATTTTTTATGAATTCCAGATTATTCTTACCTTCCTGGATCATTCTTTGGGTGTTGTATTTATAAAATCATCCCCCCACCCAAGACCATCTAGATTTTCTCCTGGGTTATCTTCTAGGAGTTTTACAGATATATATTTCATATTTAAGTCTGTGATCTATTTTGAGTTATCTTTTGTGTGGGATATGAGGTCTTTGTCTTGATTTTTTTTTTTGCATGTAGCTATCCAGTTATTGAAAAAAAAAACATTTTCTCCAGTGTACTGCCTTTGTTCCTTTGTTAAAGATTAGTTGAATATATTTATATGGATTTATTTCTTGGTCCTCTATTATGTGTTTTTTTTTTTGTCTATTCTCTTGCCAAATACCACACTGTCTTGATTGCTATAGTGCTATAGTTTATTCTATGTTTTGAGGTCAAGTAATATTAGTTCTCCAATTCTGTTATCCTTCAGTATTGTGTTGGCTATTCTGGGTCTTTTGACTCTCCAGATAAACTTTAGAATCAGTTTGTTGATATCCACAAAATAGCTTGCTAGAATTTTTGTTGGGATAGCATTAAATCATTAGATCATATTTAGAATAATGGACATGCAGACAAATAGTCTGTGTCACTCTTAAGAATCATGCATTTCAAACCCTGCACACAAAGATGCTCAACTATCATAAGAGAGGTAGCTAGCTCTGTTCTGGGATGGTACTTGGCCCAATTATGTTATTTTTCCATGTAAGGCCAGATGTCAGTGGTAGAAAAACCTGCCCAAGAAAACATGCTGTTAACCTCATTCTCTTTGGAAAATGTGTGATATCAATACCTATTTACATAAGCAGGATGGGACATATAAAGTATCCCTCTCTAATGGAAATACAGGGGTTTGGACTTCCTGGTCTATAAAGTGATTTGTGTTTGTTTTGAGTCTTAAGCTTTTGTGAATAGTTTCACTAAGTCTATAAGAAAAGGAACTAGGAAGTCACTAGCTGTTCTAGAGTGGTAAGTAATGCCTGTTTAGGTAGGTAATGGTTTCTTTTTTAAGTTGCTGGTTTAAAAAAAAATAAGATAACCACAGTATCTCAGATATTGGAAACCAATGTACTAATCACTATAACTTTGTCCAAAATTTATTTACTCTTATGTTTAAATGTTTTACTTTCATAGTCAGAAAAAAATTAAAAATCACTACATCTGGTATTAGACTTTTACTCTTTACAACTTAGAGATCTTTATCCCATCAATAACTTCAATATTTCTTTTAAGAGACAAGACTTCTGCTAATAGATGGGAACCTAGCTGAAAAGGTCTCCTAAGGGAAATTTTCTAACACAAAACACAACTGGTTTTTTACCTTTCCTCCATCTGACTTTCTTACTGCTTGCTACCACTTCGCAGTATTAATCCCTAGCAGAGCTATGACTGAAACAAGAGATACGCCATTATGCAGTTGAAATTTATTTAACATGACATCAAGATAGCAAATGTCCAGGTTTGGCAGGACATGACCATTATTATCAGAAACAGGACTTGAAGTTTGTAGGACATAAACAGGATCGACGGTATCCAACCAGTGGTACATCTTTTCCTCTGGGCCTTTGGGGCTGGACAATCAACACAACTGTCCCCTGGGTAGTTACTGGGTGAGTTTACTAAAGGGTCACAGAAGCACCCTCCCTGCAAGGCTGGCTTAGCAAGGTGATCTTCCTGAGTGCCCATAAAAAGCTTTTATTTGATGATACTTTGTTTCACTTTATGAGTTTCGCCTCAGTGATCACAATTTTTGGTATCACCTGCATGATGAATGGCAAGTCTAAATTGAGCAGCAACGTTGCCTTTGGAACATTTGATATTTTATTATTAGGCACAATGCCTGGGTGGCCCTACCACCTTCAACTGCATGAGGAACTAAAGGAGCTGGGCAAACCTTACCAGGAGATGAGCATAAATATTTTCCACTGAATGGTTTTTAAGTGAACAGCCTGATTAATCTACTCTCAAAGCTGGTTTGGGGTGAGGAAAATTTTCCTTTTAGAAGAGGGCATCCTCCTTCAAAAGCTCCTGAAAGCAAAACATTCCATTTTCACTTCAGCATTCTGTCATGCCAACAAATTAATCCTAAATTAATCCACAGCCAATGATTCTTTCCTATTATTTTTCTATTAAGATTTTGTAGAATTGTGCATTCCTCTGATAAATGTGATTTAAAAGATTTTATTACTGTTAGAGAGGATTTTAGGTAAGTGCTTACTCTGTAAATCAGAGAAAATGATTATTGTCTTCAGTTAATCCATAGATTTCCATGGTAGAAGAGGGTAATAATTATTATTGAGAGGGTGAGGTGGAGATTTCCTTGTAAACGTGACTAGGAAGAATGCATAGAGAATCTCCAACGGCTTTTCTTTGGGGTGATTCAGGAAACGTCCTTCATATTCCCATTAGCTGAGCTACAGGGACTCCTGTGGTGGATAGAATTGTTTGGAACTGTCTGAGTCTGTGGGATGAGCTGAAGTGGTTTCATATACTCACTGCATCAGAATCATATGGAGGGTGATGAAGCATTCAGACCCTCCCCCCAAAATATATACAGCGTTGAAGTTGCTCAAGATGTGGTACAAAAGTCTGCATTTTAAAATGTTTCCCAAGGTGCAAGGGCATGAAATTGATGAAATTATGCTATATCCATGTACGAATTATGCTGTGTCCATATACAACAAATCACATGTTCATGTATAATTATAATGCACCAATAAAAATAAAACAAAGTGCTCCTCAGTTGAGTTTTACATATCCTAAGATTTAGGAACCACTGATTTAAGCTATTTTTTCAATCTGCATCTTTCTTTGTAGGCAAGTTTTATCATCAGCCATCCCTTTAAAGTGGTTTTTTAATTGTGGCCTACTCCAATGTGAATTTGTGTAACTTTATTAAGACTAATTAGAAAAAGAAAATGACTCACACGGTTCAGTCCTAGAATAATGTAATGTTGATAAGAACACAGTCCAGCAAATCAAAACTAGTTTCAAAATAATGAAAAGTCTTTACTTGCACTTCTAGAACAAAAACAAGTTGTTAAGAAATCTATGGATTTCTTCACATCATCCCCTTCCTCTCCCATCTACTTTTCCACAAGCACCCTGCTGCCCAGTCTTCTGCAATCTCCGTCCACCAGTTCCTTCCCTGGCAGCTCTAGCAAGAAAACATTTCATTCTTTTATGCTACCAACTCTTCTCATAATTCTGCATCACAAAAATCTAAAGAATTAGTTTGGCAATGGCAGAATCTCCTTCGAAATTGAGGGAGAGGAATTTATTAAAAGCATGCGAAGCCAGAACTCGAATATTCAAATAAGCCTCAGGAGAGAAGAGTTTGAGAGCATGCATATAAAAATAAATTTAATCCCAACACGTCTATGTAGTGTTGGGATTAAATTTATATATATAGCACATGATATATATTATGTGCTAAGAATGGAGTGGATTTCAGGGAAGTTATGTAAGAGGTCAGGATGTGGAAACATGACAGATTCCTAGGCCACTATGGAGTTTGTCTTCATTTTGTAGAGGGAGTGGAAAGAAAAATATGTATATGGGGGTGTCAAACTTAAGTTTTCTCATGGCCTTTAAACATATGAAAACTATAAGCACACACTTTACATCTGTAAAGAAAGTATAAAACATTAAGAATATATGTTTACATTTTTCTTTTCATCATTAAATAGATGAGACATTAGAAATCTAATATAATAAAAAATAAGAAAAACAAGATCCTGTAGAGCTTCTGCCCAGCAGAAAATCCATGATGGGATATATGGTCTCCAGGCAAGGTCTGTGACCTTCTATAATCACAGCTGTTTTTAGGATATGATCAGTTTCAAGTACATGTAGAAGTTAAGTTATAAAGTTTACATGCATATGAAAACAATTATTTTACTATTACTAAGTATACGAGCTACCAGTATTTAAGAAAATAAAGGGGAAAAGTCTATGTCTTAAGCCAAATGGTAGTCACTTTCCTCTGGCACTACCTCTGCCAGAAACCTTGCAGGCTGCCTTATTATTCTTATTTTTTAGAATATGGAATTGACTTTTAGAGGTGTTAAATAAGTTAGCTAAAGTAAAAAACTAGGATATAGTTGAATTGATCATTTAAACCTAATCAGACTTTGTTCAATGTAGCACTCAAAAATGCTCTCAGAACTCATTACAGTTCATGTCTCTGCCTAGAAGAAGTACCACAGACTTTAATAGATGGGATGCATTCAAAGCAGTGTGGAAGTTGAGAAAAATAACACTATTTTGTAATTAGTTCCCTGCACACCTCTGCAGTACTTCTCTCCCTTATATTTTGGGGCTGTCCTCTTGGACTTTATCTTCTGTGATGATGAGTTTGTAAGATCATTACCTACAGAGAGGATAGAAAAGTGACTTAGCTTTGCCTCTAGGAGAGTTTGATGGAAATAGGCTTTTTATTATTGATGGTTTAGGGCTATTCTATTTCCATAATAAAACTCATTTTTTATAAAAAAAAATTGAAAAAAAAAATAAAAAATAAAAAGCAGTGTGGGATACTGGAGTCCTGGGTGGGAGCTACTTGGAAATAGACAGACTTGTGTCTGAAGATCTACATCTTGGAACCTGTGTTACTTTTAAACATACATTCACTCATGGAAAATCTGACCTGGGTTCAATAAGCTGCTTGGCCTCTGGGAGACACTGAGGCCAGAGAATTCTGGGGGCCATCACTTCCAGCCCTGCACCCCAACCCCAGCCCCACCTAGCTCAGCAGGAGAAGAGGTGTTCATTCTCCTCTTCCCTCTCCTACTCCCTGGTCCCTTTCATGAATGTTTATTCTGTGCATTTTAGAATCTCCAGTTACCCCCTGCCCATGGGTTTGACCTCCAGCATCCTGTAGACCACAGCCTTTCCCAGCCTACAGTGTCCCTGGAAATGTTCCCAGCTGCCCTTCCATGGCCTGGTGTATCCATACTGGCCCTGCCTACATTGACCCTGCTCTTAGTCTTTACCCACACTCCTGGCTGGGGAGGTACAGCTCTTGCGCTGTGGAGCCTGTCCTTGCCTTGGCTCAGCATTTCCCTCCCCTCTCCTGAGCCTCGTACCTGCATCTCAAGCCTGACTAATCCCTCCATACCTCCTGCCCTGTGAAACTCCAGGGTGAAATTCCACTGCAGATTTCATCTGATATTCCCACTGCAGTCCCACCTTGCTCCTTTTCTGTCTGTTTGCCTGAGTGACCCCACAAACAGATACTGAAATATTATCTTAGTATTTATTTCAGGGACATCTTCTTTGGATGATGGAATAATGAATTTATAAACTGCATAATGTGATTGAGAGAACTTGGTTTCATTTCGTTGATTCAAGTTCTAGAATTTCCATTCTAGAAACACACCTTCGTTTTCAGATGGGAAACAGGCTGCAATGATATTCATAACAATTACAATAATAGTGATCATGATGATAATGATAGCATTGATGTTAATGTAATACTTGCTATACATATAAGGTCAGACATTGTGCTTTACACATATAAGCCCTACACAATATTAGTTAAGAACCAGAGCATCCAAAGTTCTTATAGCATTAAGTCCCCGGAGGTTGGGAGTGTATCTCATGAGAGAACATATGCTTAGCATGCACAAGGCTCTGGGCTCACTAGCACCAACTAGAACAAAAATTAAATTAATGTGGAAATAGAAACTATTATACAACTAATGATAAACCCAATTGCAACAAAAATTCACCAAACTATAGACCCATATTATAATAATTTCCTCCTAGAAGCATTAACTTCCTGCTACTTTTCACAGCATCACTATCTGTGAAAAATTCATAAATTTTCACAACTGCCTAACCTGAATGATTTTGGATACTTTCTTTCTTTTACATTTAACACATTTCAGTGACATTTTACCAACTATGATGGGTCAGTAGCAGCATACCAATTGACACATTTGCCTGAAATGGCTATTCAGATGGTCAGAAATAGGGAAATCCAGACAGCTAGTATGAGCACATTATAAGATTAATAAATAATTTTCAATTCTACTTAATTTATATCGTAGAAGTATCAAAAAGGAGGCAATTATAAGAGCCATCCCAATCATGTTAAATACATACTAATCCCTCTTGTGAATTAAAACAAATATGTAACAGAAATATTAGACTTGGGATTTGTGACTTGGCTCATTTTCACCTATAGACACTAATATTAACAGCAAATGTAATCTCTGACAAGAATTGCTGCACTGTCTTGAGGAGAGATTCACTTCTGTACACTGAGAAATATACTGCTGACTTGGTAAATTGGTTTTATAATGTGATCTTTTTGCAGATCAGTCATGGTTTTTCTTGACCATGACTGTGCAAAATCCAAGGGTTCTGATACAAAGGGCTTCTCATAATATTTATAAAACAAGCACCTGATTATTAATAGGTTTCCTGAGCATAACAAAGTCAGGACCATCTGCTTCCTAAGCAGTCATCTCAGCAGATGTCTGGTCCACTATGAATTAGAAGTCAATCTTAGGCAAACTTGGGGAAATCAAGGCGATTGCCCAGGTTTGATCACATCTAATGAGACAACTATTGAAGATCCAGGATTATAGCAACAGCGGCTTTTGTTGTGTAAGGAATTTTCTCAGGTAACCAACATGTGTTCACTCCTATGAGCATCTGTCTCTCTAAACTCATATTTTAACAGCAAATATAACCAGCTTCACCCCAATTCAGTCAGACTGTCTCCTAAGAGTTTTTATTTCCCATGTAGGAGTCTGTATCCATGTTCCTTAATGAGTAGAGGATGTGCGTCAAGGATGTAGAAAATGGTAGAATCAAGGGTGGAATGAATATAACTTTATTATTTGCTTCAAAGCTGTATTTTTCACTAGGACTATAACTAAAACAAGGGTCAAAAGAACTCAGAATTAGAAATTTTGGGCTCAGAATCTTCCCCCCTTTTTTTCCTGGGGTATCTGGAAATGAATCCAGGGGCACTCTAAGATAGACCTTCAGCCCTATTCTTTTTTTTTTTTTTTTAAACTTTGAAACAGTGTCTTGTGAAGTTGCTGAGGGCCTCACTAAATTGCTGAGGCTGGCTTCAAACCTGTGATCCTCCTGTCTCAGCCTTCCAAGTACTCGGATTACAGGTGTGTACCACTATGTCTGACCAGAATCTCATTTTTATATTTCCTCATGGTACACAGTTCTTTGGTGACAGAAATGAACCTAGAACCATTTTCTGCCACTTAAATTGCACTCTTTGTGGAATAGCAGTGGAGCTCATATCTGCCTGCACATTACAATCATCTGTAATGCTAAAAAACAAATCATTATTTTGATTCATTTGATCTGAATTGGAAACCGAGCCACTGGTATTCTTCATAATGCTCCTAAGTGCTTTATGTAGTCAGAATTAAGAACCAAGCCAGGTGTGGTGGTGCATGCTTGTAATCCCAGCATTTGGGAGGCTGAGACTGGAGGATCTGGGTTTCCTGCCAGCCTCAGCTACCTAGTGAGGCACTCCACAACTTAGTGAGACCTGGTTTCAAAATAAAGAATAAAAACTAGGGCTGGGAATATAGCTTGAAGATAGAATGACCCTGAGTTTAATCCCCAGTACCGCAAAAAAAAAAAAAAAAAAAAAAAATTACGAACCACAACATCAACAGATTTCGTTAAAATATATGAGCTACCAGAGCTTATATTTAAACATATATCACCTGGTAAAGCTGATGTCTTTAATAGGTAAAATTCTATGAGAAGCTCAGTTAAAATGATGATTGATGGTACAAGGGAAAATTCTTTGTAAGTTATAAATTGCTAAACAAATGTGAGATGTTTTCATTTCAAAGGAAAAATGGTAATTTAATTAAGAAACACTTTTTTGAGAACCTCTATGCTAGTGGCTCAGAAACAGGTAGCCTTGGTCTTTGCCCTTAAGAAATTACAGCTTAATGGTCTGCGATGGAATAGATGGCTGTTTCCAGTAAATGCATCTTAGGAATAGTGACAGTAACTGTAGTCACCTTGTAGACCAAACAACCCAATACAGTGTTAGAGGTTGCAGGTAGTCAGGGGTTAATGAATAGCAGCATTTATGACCCAAGTTAAAAGACAGATTGCCTGCTCCAATTTTTAAGGGTTCCTAAAGAGAAGCTAAGAAAGCACAGAATCAAAGGTCACTTCTGAATTTCAAATAGAGATGAGGCTTCCATGTGTGTGTCCTGGTTTAGACCATGATGACAGAACTCTAATATGATTTCCATTTAATTAATTTCTTTCTGTAACTGAGGACCATGGCAAGGGGCAAATACTGTCGAAAACAACACAAATAATGTTCAAAGCACTAGGATAAATGAAAGGTGAAGAAAGCAGGAAGAACACCCTTTTATGTGGAAATATAATCGCAGTGTGATAAGAAGTTAATCAGCACTTTTATCTAACCTGTGGGGACTGAGGTGGAGCTATCTGCATTTTGCAGATAAACATACCATCTTTTTATTAGCTGTACTGCATTTTTTTCCCCCAAAGTTCTTTCACCTACATTTTGTCACAGGAACTCAATGATAATGTAGGCAAGATAGATCTCATTGTCCAAGTTTTGGAAATGAAGAATTTGAAACACAGAAAGGTTAATGGCTTTGTGCAAGGTTACACATAGAAAGTGAGGGTCAGAGCTGGGACAAGAGCCCAGAAATCCTGATTTTTCCCTGAGGTGCTACCTCTATCGGTGTTGGGCTATTATTCATATTATAAAAAGATTTACCAAATGGCTCATTAAAATAGAAAAGACTTCTGATGCATTAAAGCAAAGAGTTTGTTTATGAGCAGATTTATAGGTAAACTACTATTATATACATCATAGTAACCATATATTCAAACCCCACAGCCTGTCATTTCTTATTTCTCTTTCTGTAACAGGTTAAACACACATATTTCTAAGTGTTCACTCCTTCCTGCATTCCTGATTCCCAGGTTTGATCTGAGGCTGCTAATTTAAAATAACCTAAAAATTTACTTTGCCTGCTTTGTTTTGTACTGGTGTTTAGATGAACCCTAATGTTGCCAACTGTTCTTCTGGCTTAAACTTTCATTCTATTTGTGGTTTGAGTTCCAAAACTACATATGCAGAGAAACCAGTCACCTCTCTCAATGAGACCTCTGGAGGTCAAAAGACACAAAGACTTTGAACAAGTCTTTTAGACCCTTTTCCCCATCTGACTCCTATTGCCAATAATCGGGCATTGATTCCCCCATTTTTACTTGTAAGAAATGACCTTACCCCTGCCTTCCTGCATCTGACACTTGATTATTCTTAGAGGATCTTTGGTCTAGTTTAACAGCTGCTGATGATATTGTATTTAGGTAAAACCCAGATGCACAGGTGTAAACCACTGAAACTCAAAAGCCAAGAATGAACTCTTGATTTTATGCTTTTCTGTTATAGTAACTTAAATTGCAGGAAATAAATGTCTTCGTGAATGTGGGGGAAGACCATGAATCTTAAATGGATTTAGGCCATAAAAAGGGGACTTGGAAGAATACATAGTTAGAGACATTTTTTTTCTGGTTTCTCCTGGCTATTCCCAAACTAGATAAAGATTCCATAGGTTGGGGAGGTGTTTGGAATAGGGGGAAGAAGAAAGAGTTACCAGACACTGGCTGGGGGAACAATGCTTTGTAAGGGCCAAGAGTGGCCAGAACGGTTATAAGGCACCATACTGGGCAGATAGAAGAGCAGAAGCATCTGTGATCTGCTCCCTGGATGGAAACACACCGAGTGCTCCTGCACCTAGCAGAGTTTGGGCAAAAACTCTATAAAGCATACCTATAAAGACAAGCCTGGAGCCGGGTGTGGTGGCGCACGGTTGTAATCCCAGCATTCGGGAGGCTGAGACCGGAGGATCCGGGTTCGCGGCCAGCCTCAGCTACCTAGTGAGGCACTCCACAACTTAGTGAGACTCGGTTTCGAAATAAAGAGTAAAAAATAGGGCTGAGGGTATATCTCGGAGGTAGAATGACCCTGAGTTCAATCCCCAGTACTGCAAAAAAAAAAAAAAAAAAAAAAGACAAGCCTGAACCATCCTTAGTGGCTTCCATGCCTAGTAGCATAAACTAGCTAAGTGTTATGGTTACGTATAGAATGTCTCCTGAGGAGCTCATGTATTAATGCTCAGAGTGAGTCATGAGTGCTGAAATCACATCAATGGATAAATCCCCTGTCATGAGTTTACTGGGTGGTAACTTGGGCGGACAGGGGGTGGCTGGCGGAGATGGGTCCCTGGGGTTGCTGCCTTGGGGATTATATATGGTTCCTCCTTTCCTTACTTGCTCACCACTTCTGGCCTCCATCATGTGAGGAGCAGAGGCCGTGTGTGCTCCCTCTCTCTGCTTCGTGCCATCATACCCTTAGCTTCAGTACCTGGAACCCAGCATTTCCAAAAACAAAAACAAAAACCAGCTGTGAGCAAATCTTTCTTCCATGGTCATTTTGGATTCCATCAGTGAGAATGTGGATCAAGACTCTAAGAAAGAATCTGATCTGGAAGGTTTTGGAGACAACAACTTCCTGAGTGTGGAGACAACAGGTTCCTGAGTGAGTCAGGAGATTAAGAGAGATGGCATCTCAGCCAATAGCAGTGTAGACACATTGCTAGCCCCTACTATAACACACTGAAGTTTAGATGCACTCTTGGTGTTAACATACAACACTAGAAAGGGAGGATTTTATTCAGAGAAATGCTTGTGTGAAGGAAATAGGAAGGGAGTTGAGGAAGGTGGGCTATTCCTCAGACTGAGGTGGGATAGAAGAAAACAAAAGAAATAGGTATAAAGGAGATGTAATGGGAGAACAAGGAAAATATTACTTCAATGTGGAAGCCTGTGGCAAAGTTCTCCAGTATTCTTACCATTTACAAAATACCTTGAATTATTAATTATTCAACCTAGGAATAGATACGCAGAAGAGATATATGTTAGTCAGAAGACAAAGGTCCCACAATAGAGCAAACTCCTTAGGCACTGTTAGCCATCTCACCTGTAAAAGGTTTAAACAAAATGGTAGTCTCCTGGGGCACTGTTATCTGCCCCTGAATAGTCTAAACAAAATAGATAGCTATTGAGAAGATAATAAAGCCTCATCAGGACCCTGCAGATGTCCAAAACACCCTGACTCGTCAACTGAAGTCATCCTCACATACCTCCTCCTACCCACTCCTCACAGAAGTCACCTAAAATAGAAGAACCATGAACATCCAAATGCATCTCTTGCTCTTGAGATGGCCCATATTCTTCTTTGGATGTGTATTTCTTCCCTAAATAAACATCTATGTCTCTGACTGGTGCGTGCTGAAATTCTTTGCTGTCCTAGAAGCCAAGGATCCCGCTGATCCTGAATTGCATTCCCTTCTTTCCACAACTGGGAGCTCTTCTGGACCCTTCATGAAATCAACTCTTTCCTCCCATGACAAGCCCAGAATGCTACCCTGATCCAGGTGAAGAGTCTGTTGGAATGGGTCGGCATGCCATTTCTGCTGCACCCAGTCACTGGTGGTAGTTGAAGCCCAGGCATCCCAGACTCAGCACCAGCACCATGATGAACTCCAAAGCAAAGCATCTGGGGCCCTGGATGCCTCAGATGTTTCCTGGATGTCTGCAGCATGTACTGATAAATATATATATATATCAAAATGATTGAATCAATCCAGTTAATATATTCATCATCACCCCACATACTTATTTTTGTGGTGAGAACATTTTAGATCTTCTCTCAGCAATTTTTCAAGCATATAATGCATATCAACCGTAGTTTTCCATATTAACCACATTAGATCCTCAGGGCTTATTCATCCTGTTTACCAAAACTTTGACTAACATCTTTCCATTTCTCTCCAGCCCCAGCACCCCCTGTCCCTGGCAGCCACCATTCTACTCTCTGCTTCTCCAACTCTTCAAAATTCAACTCTTTAAAATTCCACAGATAAAGGAGATCATTCAGTATTTGTCTTTCTGCGCCTAGATTATTGCATGCAGTAGTGTCCTCTAGGTTCATTCATGTTGTCACAAAGAACAGGATTCCCTTCTTTTTTAAAGCTGAGTAGTATTCCACTGGGTGGTGGTGTGTGCACACAGGAGTGTGTATCACAATTTCTTAATCCGTTCACCCACTGATGGACATTTAGGTCGATTTCATATCTTGACTATTGCGGATAATGCTGCAATGGATATGAGAGTGCAGATGTCTCTTCCAACATACTGATTTCATGTCCTTTGGATACATACCCACAAGTGGCATGGCTAGGTCATATGGTAGCTCTAGTTTTAGTTTTTCTGGAGGAGCCTATTACACTGTTTTCTTTCATACTTCTCTCCATATCAGCTATACCAATCTATATTCCTACCAACAGCGTACATGGATTTCCTTTTTCCTACAAACTCAAAACTCAAAGCCGGGCGTGGTGGCACACGCTTGTAATCCCAGCATTTGGGAGGCTGAGACCGGAGGATCCAGGTTCGCAGCCAGCCTCAGCTACCTAGTAAGGCACTCCGCAACTTAGTGAGACCCAGTTTCAAAAAAAATAAAGAATAAAAAATAGGGCTGGGGGTATAGCTCGGAGGTAGAATGCCCCTGAGTTCAATCCCCAGTACCACACACACACACACAAAAAAAAAAACCTCAAGAAGTGTTACTGAGTGCTAAGGAGAAGCTCACAAGGTTGCATGATGAGGTAAAGGAGTTGTTGAAACTTTTATACTCTGAACATCAGGATCTATTTACTTTCACTTTAAGCATTATACATATTTTTTTATACTGGGGATTGACCTCAGGGGCATCCTACCACTAAGCTACATCCCCAGACCTTTTTACTTTTTATTTTGGAACAGGGTATTGCTAAGTTACCAAGTGCTGGCCTTGAACCTGTGATCCTCCTTTTTCTGCCTCCCAAATACTGGGCTTGCAGGTGTGCACCACTGCATCCACCTACCTTAAGCACTATTCTAATAGGTTTGGTTAGCTTAAATATAAGCCAAAACCAGGTTAGAAATGGTGGATTAAAAAAGAGATCCAGTTTATTTTTTCTTTTTTTTTTTTTGCGGTACTGGGGATTGAACTCAGGGGCGTTCTACCTCCGAGCTATACCCCCAGCCCCTATTTTTTATTCTTTATTTTTGAAACAAGGTCTCACTAAGTTGTGGAGTGCCTCACTAGGTAGCTGAGGCTGGCCACGAACCCGGATCCTCTGGTCTCAGTCTCCCAAATGCTGGGATTACAAGCCTTGACCACCACGCCCGGCTTCAAAAGTTTATTAGTATTGTAACAATGTGTTTGAAAGAAGAGTTAGGAAAACAATAAAGAGGAAACACAAGAACAAAAGCATATATTTTCAGGATTTGTAATGTTAGGAAAATTAGCCCCAGACACTTATAGAGAACATGGATACCTCATGATATTGCATGATATTGCATAAGATGTAAAAACTGATATTCATAATAATGTCTTTGATACATCAATAAAACGATCTACCAGCACTTTGAGAAGGTAGGAAAGTATGAAAGGCATTTTTAATTATTTCTATCCAGAATACTTAAAATCACAGAGAACTTCCATACAAATAATAAATCCTCAGGGATTTGGGACAGCTGAAAGTTTTATTGATTCACCTAATTAAATATATGGCTTTTTTGTTTTTTGGTGCATAACTACATATCATTTTTCAGTATTATCTGATAATTATGAAATTCCCACACTCCTGGTGGCACATGATCCCACTGCTTAGGCACACTGCCTCCCAAGCAAACATAGAATCTCTATGACAAGTCATGAACAGCAGTGGGACTGACAATCTGCTTGAATTAAACTCCGGAGACAGGCCTGGCCATTTCTGTGATGGACACAGAGAGAGCTCTCACACCAATGGCACACATGCTCCAGGGTGCCTACTGGACACTCTGCTGTGCCTTGTCTCCTCACTGGCAGGCTTCATTTTGACAGCAGACCCGGTCTCCAGCCAGGACTCCTTTGCACACGCTCCTGCTCTTGCATGAGCCACTGGTGTGCACAGTGCACTCACATGCAGTGAGCAGACGACAGAATCGCTGGCACGGGATGTTCATCAACCCGTGGAGAACGATTAGAGAACCTGCTGACAGCGCAGCTTAGCGTCTCTCAGAAGTGATGCGAGACCCCAAGAAACTTCCATCTAGGGCAATAGCCTTCCATTCTGCAACTGAGCAGCTTACGGCAGGCAACATGAGACAGTAAACCGTGAGAGAGGAGAGAAACCAGACCGAGGAGTGAGAGACAGGGACACAGGCAAACAGACACGCGCCGATGGGCTTACTGGATCTGAAACATATGTCAAGGTTAAGCACAACAGCAGAACAGGCCACATTTTCTCACTGACTTATAAGCTCCTTAGGGGCAAAGCTCCTCTTGCCTGCATTTATTCTAAGTAAAGTTTGCAAGCAGGTAAACAGTTCTGCTAAACAGGCAACACTGAACTCATGTTTGAAAGCACAAAAGACAGTGATGTCCTAAAAGAAATGTGTTCCTCACATTGATACAAGGATTAACATAGCTGCTAATTTTGTCTGCGTTTAATCTTCCCCAGTTCTTGGCTGTTAGCTCCTTTAAAGTCACCTAGGTTTGGGTTTTGAAAAAGATATCAAAGATTTGTGCTAAATTCCATACATCCTAATGGACAGCCAGTTGTTCTGAATGTTATTTCAATTAATGATCTCTTCTTTCTCTTTTGATATCACTGGAATAGCTTCTGAGCTCAGCTATCTTTCTTCCTTCTTTTTTTTTTTTGTGTGTGTGTGTATGTGTGTGTGTGGTACTGGGGATTGAACCCAGGGGCATTCTACCTCCAAACTACAACCCCAACCTTTTTTTTTTTTTTTTTTTTTTTTGAAACAGGGTATCACTAGGTTGGTAACAATCTCACTACTAGCTGAGCCTATCCTCAAACCTGCAATCTTCCTGTCTCAGCCTCCCAAGTACTGGGATTAAATGCATGTGCCACTACATCTAGCTCTTTCTATTTGTAGTATTTCCCCCCTTCCTTTTATTCCTATTGACATCTGCACATTTTGAATCATACAGAGCTATAGGTAAAATAACACACAGGAAAAGCAGGCAGAGCTTGAGTCAACATGCCAGATTGTGACTTTTTTCATCTTATTTTTTCTACCTCATACCACTTTTTCTCTTCTCATGTTTGTATTTCTTCAAGAAATGAAAGCAAATGTACTGTAGTTCCTCAAAAATGAATAAATTCAATAGTTGGGTAACAATCTTTAGAAACTAAAATTTATCTAAATTGAACAGTAAATTGTTTTTATTTTCCCCAAACTAAATTGGTCAGATATGGAAAAAAAGTAATACAAAGCATTCTAACTTTTTGAGTACAGACAACACGTTGGCTAATTTGTATTGATTTTTATCTGCCAATCTAGAGGCAATCACGATTTTAAAAGCCGATTCCTGTAATTTGCTTTTTTTAAAATAAAATGTCACCAATGCATTAAATACTTTGAAAACAGTCTTTGTAAATCAATCTGCACTTATTAGATTTATTTAAACGATAGCATTAGAATTCCATGCCGAGATTTAATTTGGTTTTAAAATAACTCTCTACATGCAGAACATTTCCAAGGGTGGAGAGGCTAGTTCCCAATTATTTTCATGCCGTCAGTGCTAAATGTGTTTAAATGCCTGACTTACCTATAAGCTGTGGGGGTTGTTTAAGACTTCTCGGTTAAGTAGGATGCATGCATTTTACCTATGGCTAATTTATAGGGAGGGAAAAAAAAGAGGAAAGATGCAGGATCACAGCCAAATGTAAAGTGAAAGGTCTTACCTTGTTCATGTCAAAAGTATTATAAACTTGATCAACATGTTGATTGGCCTTTCGATTCAGACCTTGAAGACCCAAAAGTGTCTTAAATTCATGCAGTGTTTGCAGGCCAGATGGATATTCTGTCATAAATGTTCTGTACCACACATAGGTCTCTTGTGCAGGAATTGCTGTCATACCACCAGCTGTAGATTCGCTATTCCCCATCATGAGAGATTTTTCAGTCTGTGTCCTTTTTTTCAGGTTTGCACATAAATTCTCTCTTGATTTAGTCCCTCACTCTTCACTACAACCTGCAACTAACATATGCTCTTGAAAAGCTACCCTAAACCTCTTAGAGTTACAGCTAAATAAGAACAGAAAGCCAGTGGGATTAACTCATCTGTGCAGTTTTGAGACTGAGGTCGCTTACCACTAACTGATGGCATTGTGCTCACAGCCAGCCAGAAGTACAGTTTTCTGTGAAGGTCAGAGGCATTATTTTAGTGAGTGTAATGCATGTCATGTTATTGGCCCTACATTATATCGACGTTATTGAGTGGCACAGTGGTTCTAATAGAAGGAACTTCTCAAATATAAAAAGGCAGATAGGCTTCCTATTTTACAAATGGGGAAACTGAGACTTGAAAATCTAAATAATGATTCAATGAAGTTGGTAATTGGTGAAACAGTCTTCCTGGTTGCAACCAAAGAAGCATGGCTTCTAGGTTTTGTTCGACCACTTATTAACGTCACTGAAATATTAGATTCTCAAGTCTCAGATCCCTGTCTGTAAATAGTAATAAGAATATCCGCTGTTCACACCTGCATATTGCAAACATGAATTTAGATGAAGATGTTTTAATGTGGAAAAATTATACACTTGGAGTTATTCAATTAAAGGAGAAGAAAATATCTAGAGATAGCCAGATACTTAGTGGTAGAGTTATAGATGTAGAAGTCAGTAAAGTTTGGTCTGAAGCTAAAGGAACATACTGGACTATGTCTTCTAGCCTTCTTCTTCCATTTTTTCTCTTTTCCTGTCTTTCTTGTCTCTCAAATTTGTACCTATATATGCTCTCTGCCATTCAGCTTTCTCTCATTCAAGTTCCCAAGCAAATCTTGTCCTAGCCAAGTCCCAATTTCAAACTGACTACAGAACTGAATCAATGAACCTAAGAAGTGTATGCATGGTAACAGTAATGGAAACTAATCACTCCAAATAGTCCACAAACATCTTGCTACCAACCATACTTAGGACCAGTTTCCACAGAGGAAACATAATTCTATTAATAGTAAATTCTGGTCCCCTCCCCTAACCTTATCCTATCCTTTCTCCAGTTCCTACTTTGGCTTGGTTCATAGTTGGGGCTCTACCTCAGTCTTGACTACAAAATTCCAGGTGTCCCTAGAACAAAAGCCACTGGACCCTAAATGAACAGAGAGTGGGGCAGTTAAGATGAATATGATTAATATTGTTTCAAACACATCAATGTAGATGGCAATAGAACATTTCTATTTTATAATTAGAGTTAAATAATAGGTATATCAGAAGTTCATCGAAATTTGGAACTCATCCAGTTGGAAGCATCAGAGTAGATAAGATTTCTTATGCAGAGTAAAAAGAAAGAAGATAGTGGGGACTCTGCTCTGTGGATGGTGCAGTTGGGAACCATGAGGAGGAATATCTTATCTGCATTCTCTGTGGAAGTCCCTCTTCAGATTCTTTCACAGTGTCTGCCAGAGGGTGCTCAGAAGATTGCCTTCTCATCACTATTAACTTTTATTAATCAACAAATTTTACACTAAAGGGAAAATGGATACTAAGAATAGCAGAGGAAGGTAATAAATGTTTTCAAGAGGGCAAGAACATCTGTGTGGATGGAAAATTTTAGATAGATTAAGAAGACAAGGACCTGAGGTTCTGAAATTTTATTTCTTTATACAAATTATGCATAATAAAATCTGTATAATGATTATCTGCAGATGCAGAAAAAAATGTTAAACTATAACAAGGAGAATTTAGCATGTAATAAAGGCAGCATTGCAGATCAATGAAGAAACGATTGATTATTCAATTAATAATTCTGGGACAATGCTATGGATGTGTGGAAATATGCACATGCACACTCATGCGCGCGCACACACACACACACACACAGTTATTTTTAACTTATTTTTATACCAAAATAAATTTTAGATGAATCAAAGGTTTAAGAATATGATTATTTAAATTGTTGTAAGAAAATAAAAAACAAAATTGTTTTATAATTTTGGTATGGCATATAATGTACTTTCACAAACATATCGAAGTCAGTCAATAAACTGAACTTGAGAAGGAGGGAGGGCAGGGGGGTGGGGCAAGAATTGGGGAGAAATGTGTGCATGTATGCCTTTATCAGCTTGTACCTAACAAAGACGTATGATTATAATGCACCCATAAAAAAATTAAAAAAAATAATTTTGGCATGGGAAAGTCCTCACTAAATGCAACTATAAAGAGCATAAATGAAAAAAAAATATTAAACCCAATTTTTTAAATCCCATATGGTTCAAAATACCATAAAAACTTTTAAAACAAAAAATTATGAAAAGTATTTGTAATACATCACATAAAAATATAACTTCCCTAATATGAAAATGGTTCTTATAAATCAGTAAGAAATATACCTGCTACCAAATAGAAAAATGTACAAAGGCCAAATTTTAAAATTCAAATTTCATTTAAACACAAAAAGATGCTAAACTACACTCATAAGTACATTAAAACTACAAGGATATATCACTTTTTCTATTTGATCAGCAAGACAAGACTTTGATAATTCACTGGGTAGATGCAAGTGTAGGAAACAGGCACTTATATATTGTGGTAGGGATGTATATTAATAAAAATTTTATGAAGTGATATTAGGCAATATTAATAATATGTACATAGCCTTTGACCTAGCAATTCTCTTTCTGAGATTTATTTGGCAGTATTCTGGTCAGCATTCCTATAGCCATAATCTAAACATCTGACCACAAAGCCTAGAGGAAGGAAGATTTATTTTCTTACAGTTTCAGTTCAGTCCATGTGAGGTTAGAGACTGTGAATCTCAGGGCATAGTGGCGGGAGGCGGAGAAAGGGAGAGCACATGGACTGTGCTCCTCACTCTCTCAAAAAGAGAGAGAGAGCAGAGGGAGGTGGAACCAAATATAATTCCCAGGGCCCCACCCCCAAGGACCCACCTCCAGCCACACCCTACCTACTGAGTACCTCCTAGGTAAATCCATTACAATTAATTTATCCACTGCTGGGATTACAACTCCCAAACACCAACTTATGAGCTCTTCAAGGGGCATTCAATATTGGACCATAATAGGCAGATAAAATTTCACATATGTGAAATTAACATATTTACAAGGATATTTACTATTACATGCATAAGAATACAAAAGGACAAAAAAAAAACCTTAAAATGTCCATTGATAAGGGAATGACTAAGTAAATTTTGGTATTTCCATAGAGTAGAATAAGTAGAAGTAAGAGATAATGAGAGATTATTTCATTTTCTCTCAGTAAATATATATTATTACATATTATGATCCTGATATGAAATTTTCTTGAAGATATTATGAGTGAAAAAAGCAACGGCATCTTCTGGATGCTACTAAATCTGTATTTTCAGGTATATAATGATCAGCATGGCTTTATATACATTACTTAGTAATGAATTCACAAGTAATTGGTAAAATATAGCAATATAGAATTTCAATAAGGAAACTGATAAAAAGCATGCCTCTTGGGAAGAGTAAGTAGCTAAAGACACAAATGGAATGAAGACTTTTCACACTATCCCATTTCACACATTCCAAATTTGTACTATGCGCATGACACAAATTAAAATTATGCAATATCACAAATGAATATTAAATGTTTTATTGTTTTTGTCCAAAGTTGTAGACATTCCTAAACAAATACTTAGCTATTATGAAAAATGTAAAAAAAAATTGTAAAAACTCAATTATATATGTTTTATATATATTTATGCACTAAGAGATTTATTCTTTTACTATAACTAAACAATACAATTATTATATAAACTATGTCTCAAAGTTTTTGGATGACTTTGATTTTCTGAGTATTGGCTATAGTGGAGAAAGGGCACAATGTCTTTCTTTTTCAACACACATTTCAATAGGAGGTGATTCTTTAGTGCTTTGTGTATTGATTTTGAAACCCACTGTTTTTGAGTTTTTACAATTATTTAAGTAAAAGCAAAATTAAAGCTTAAATGACATTTTCATTTTTCCCAGTAGTTCACATGGGAATTGGAGAACTCTAGAAATTATTTCTGAGGGAAGAGGAAGAGTTAGGAAATAGGCTTGGGGAATATATAAATTGTGAATCAGTCCCCATGTCTAAAGTATACAATACTTTAGAGTTAAAGCAGGAAGAACATTACAGTAACAACAAAAGAGGAAAATTTTTGAAAAGAATCTTCCAATTCTTATTAGTATTTTTTAAAAGGGAAAACCTGTTTTTAGTCGTAGTTTTGAGAATTTCTTTCATTGTTCTCTAAAGGAATAATATGCTTTGCATCTACAGGCACTTTGAGGTGTTCTGGAAAAGGAGATTATCTTCTTTAAGCAAAGCTTCTAAATAAGCATCAATCTGCTCCAGGTCACCTGCTGGACCACCCTGGAAGAGAGAAGCAACAGTCACACCAGGGGAAGAAGTCACATAGGTGACTGTATTCTGGGTCGCCTCCTGACAGTATTCAAGATTCATGTAGCAACAAATCCCACCTTGTGTTTGAATAATGATTTTAACCTTTCCAAATGTTTTCTCATTTAATTTCACTTTATGCTCAGAGGTGGTTAAGAATTTGGATCATTTTTCTTCTTCAGTGGAGGTCACTTCCACTGGTATTTTTTCTCCTTTTTAAAAATTACTTGTCAAATTCCTACCCCCTGCCCCTCCACACACAATGTCATCCTCCTCTGTTATTGGCTCTCATCTCTCATTTTAAAAACTTCATGAATCTTTAGCCTTCTCAGCAAAAACAGGTGAATAGGCAAATGTTGACTTGTGTTTCTCCTCTTTCCACTCTACTGTCTTCTTGCACAGCCTTTGGCTTGCTGCTCTGCTTCATCCCCATCTCTCCATCCTTCCTCTCACCGTTAGCTCCCTATTGAGGTCATGTCCTGTTCTCCTTCTTGGGACTCCTTGATCCATGGATGGATACAAGAGACAAGCACTCTCTTTTACTGATCTAAGTCTTACCCTCTCAGGCCCAACCAAGGTATCACCTTGCTCTCCAGCTGAACAGATGGGAAAGAGAATGTGAGGATGGACCTTTCAAGACAACTTCGGTTTCAATACAGTTCCCACTATGTGTCCAGCTGCCTGGCACCACCACCCGAATCTCCTTTCCCTTCTCTGGTTCTATTAAAAGCGTTCCAACTTTATTCCTTCTGCCCTTAGTTAGCTCACTCCTCTAAGGGTCCAACTCTGAGACTGGGGTCCTGCTCCTGAAGATGTGCTTCCCTGATGTCATCTGGTATTAACAAGATTTCCAAATATCATGCCCTGAAGAGTGCCCCGTGACCCTTCCTGACACTGACAGGTCTCAGCCTGTTAGGCTAATGGTTTGGCTATTATTTTCTACTGAGCAGACTAAACGTGTAGGACTTCGTGTTGATTTTATGCTCAGCTTCTTCGTGTGCCTGTTCTACACTATCTATCTGCTTTGGGTTCACTCCATTTCCATTTTCTGTTCTCCTCCACTGCTCTATGAGACAGTAAAAATGGTAACTTCAGCCGGGCGTGGTGGCGCACGCTTGTAATCCCAGGATTTGGGAGGCTGAGACCGGAGGATCCGGGTTCACGGCCAGCCTCAGCTACTTAGTGATGCACTCTGCAGCTTAGTGAGACCCTGTTTCAAAATAAAGGATAAAAAATAGGGCTGGAGGTATAGCTTGGAGGTAGAATGCCCCTGAGTTCAATCCCCAGTACTAAAAAAAAAAAAATGGTAACTTCAGGTGGAAGAACAAAGGATTGTATCTGGATCAGAGCTCTCTGAGTATGTTTCCACTGATACTAAGTAAAAAGTTTCATATTCTGCTGGCTGAAGTCCTATCTATTCCTAAAACTTTGCAAATAAAGTAAATTAAATTAATATAATTATTCTGGCTACTCTGGGAAAACCAAGGGGTTTGACAAAGAAAGTAAATTATTTTTTAATTTAGTAAATTATTATCCTTTCCTTCTTTTCCTAGCCAAACATAGGTTTTCTATTATGGGAAATAATTTTTTATAGTCTTATTGGGAGAGTGATTTTTTAAGAATTTTTGATCATCAGAAAGTGTTATTCTATTTCTATGATAGAGTTTCTCTGATCTTTCTGTGTTTCTTGTTATTGAAAGTCTACCCTAGGCCACGTTGGACATTAGACCTTTTATGTTATAAAAAGAAAAAAAAAAAGCATTTATGGACCATGAGATCCAAAAGGAGCTACAGTGAAATCCCACTCTGACCTCAATAATGAGCTTGAAGAAGTGGCTGAAGCAGCATTGTTGATAAAGGCACAAATACAGTTGCCATAACATGAAAACAATTATCACTAATCACCCCCTTTTACTTTATAATGTAGGGTCTTAATTGTTGCCTAGATCACTAGAGGGGAGGGGACTTCTCTTTTGTCAATATACCAACAACTAAACAAACAATTTCTGTATTTCATTTTGTACTGAATATAAGAGAAATTCTAGATGAACCAAAAGATGCTGATATTTTGCAGGGAAAATAAACTCCCACCTTGTAATGGTGACAGGACTGAAATCCAGACCTTCTGGCTTGAAAGCCTATGCTCATTACATCTACTATGCTGATGTATGCTGGATTTCCTTGTCCCTCCCTGAACACCTTCATGGTTAAGGCCATCCCTACTCAATCTGCTGGGATTTCTGTAGGGGACTCAGTTCCTGCTCTCCCACCCTACATGGTCCAGTAGGACTCCATCTCCTATTCCAGCATTCGGGGACTCTATCTGTGGACAAAACGCCATGCAATCCCTAAGCTTACTTTCTGGCTTGGATTTCTCAACTTACTTCTAGATTTTAGAGAAATACTTTTCAACCCAGGCTAATGTATTTTCATTTTTGCTGCACTCAGCATTTCTATGTGCTGCCATAGAAGATAAGCCCTTCTTCATCCATTCAATGTATCAGTGCTTTGCACATTAAAATACACAAACAAAACTGACAGTAATTCCTATTTACATGATGTTTCCTGGCCTCTCCAACCCCTCCTCTAAGATTACAAGGGTTTATTTTTATTTATGTATGTACATAAAAATAAATTGAAATATCTTGCTTTCTAAAAAAGTTGAGAAAATTTTTCCTACTAGAGACACACATGCTATTGAGGAGACACTGAAAGTGATCACTTTCTTTTTTTTTTTTTTCCGGTACTGGGGTTTGGACTCAGGGGCATTCTACCTCCGAGCTACACCCCTAGCCCTATTTTGAAACAGGGTCTCACAAGTTGCGGAGGGCCTCACTAAGTAGCTGAGGCTGGATGAGAACCCAGATCCTCCTGTCTCAGCCTCCCAAGTAGTGGGATTACACACATCATAATTCAGTTCAAAGTGATAGTGACCTACATACACACAGCACATGGTGAGCTTTCCCCCCAAACCCGGCCTCTGGCTCCCTTCCCACTACTTCCCCTTCCGCACACATAATATTGTGATTGTCACTGATAATTTCATATACGTACACAACATCAATGGGAGTGTTTTCTTCTTTAATTCTCCTCCCCCCACCACCACCCTCTCCTAGACCCCCTTAATCACTCCAATGGGGTTCCTCTCCATCACTCTTTTTTTTTTTTGCAGTACTGGGGATTGAACTCAGGGGCATTCTACCTCTGAGCTATACCCCCAGCCCTATTTTTTATTCTTTATTTTGAAACAGGGTCTCAATAAGTTGCGGAGTGCCTCACTAGGTAGCTGAGGCTGGCCGTAAACCTGGATCCTCCGGTCTCAGCCTCCCAAATGCTGGGATTACACCATACCCGGCTCCTTCTCCTTTATCTAAAGTCCCTCCTGTATCCCAATTACTCCCTAGCATCCACTTATGAGAGAAAACATATGACCCTTCCCTTTCTGGTACTGGGTTAATTTCACTTCACATAATGTTTTCCAGGTCCATCTATTTTCCTGAAAATGACGTAATTTGGTTCTTTATTGCTGAGTAGAATTCCATTGTGTGCACCCCTGCCCATTTTAAAATTTTATTCTGAGACAGGGTCTGGCTAAGTTGCTGGTAGTCTCACTTAATTGCTGAGGCTTCCCTTGAACCTGTGATTATCCTATCTTGGCCTCGCAAGTGCTGGGATTCCAGGCAGGTGTAGTGCCTCAAGCCTAAGAACAGAAAAGTTTTAAAAGTTCTAATATATGCCTTCAAAGTTTGTTTATTTATTATTTCACTGCCTTTTAGAGACATCACGGGCTGTGTTTGATCACTTGCCCAAGGTCAATAAGCAAATGATGAAGTTAGGAGGGGAATCTAGCCCAAGGCTCCTTCCACTATTCAGAATTTCATCACTCACCAGCTGAAGCTTCTGCAACAACGCTGCCAGTTTCACACGAAGATTCTTCAGTTTATCCTCAATAACTTTTCTTTTTTGTTCACATTGACCCAGTGAGACTTCATTAAGTATGCTTCTTCTATTTGTATCATAGATAATGGAGTATACTTTTCTCTTTATTTTTTTCTCATATTGGACCATGTAAACATTCTGGATCTGGGAATATTTTTAAACAGTCTTAGTATATTTTTAAAATATTATTAGTCCCCCTAATATCATAAAGCAATTTCATACTTCAACTCTGCACACACATACAAACTGTCCAGTCTGTGTGTATGTAGGGCAGGTGGTCCAAATTGTTGATACCCTTAAGGAACTTACTTTCTGATGACAGAGGAAGAGGAGGAAAATGTATACAATATTTCAGTAATTATCATATAAGTAGAGAGGCATACCAAGGTAGACTGGAAGAACTTTGCTTTGGAATTCAAAACAAATTCGACCCCATGAAAGTTGAATTTTTTTTCCACCAGTGATATCAAGTTATTCAAAGCGCAAAGCACAAATGGCCATGGCCCTCTCTCTATAGCACCAGTAACTCATAAGCTATAACAGATGGCCAGTCACTTGGGGGTCTTCAAGATGATGTGGTGGTATTCACGACTCAAGTCTGCAGAGTCTATAAAGTACAGAAGCTACAGAATGAGGAACTCTGCTCCCTCGCTCTCTTTAGGTTCTTTAACCTGATGGGAAGAGTATGGATAGTTATCCATATGCTCCTTGCTAATCCCAGGGTATTGGTGTTTTCCAAGAGTCCAAGTTGTGCCAGAGGACCTTCATGGAAAAGAAAGACGCAATGGAGAGGATAAATGCCTTTATTTTAGAATTACATTAATTGTTTGGATCAAAATTTAAGAGGACCAGAGAATAGTCTGAGAAAAGAGATACAGGGAAAATCCTGTTTTGGTAAACATTTTGATGTTTCTGAAATAAGATGATTTATGTGCTTTGATATGATTGGGTTGCAAGGAGGATTGTAACATTTGTTCACGGGCCTTTCCTCCCCCCCCCCTTTATCCACCTGTGTCACACTCACTAATGTGCAGACCCTTCCGGGCCAGGTCCACACCATCCCTGCTAGCCACTCATTGCTATCATTGGTTTCTCTTCTTTCTGTAAATTCTTTTAAACAAACAAAACCTTATCTGTGTTTCCATTTAATAAACATCTGCTACTTAGTAAATATGAGGCATTAATTATAAGTGATGGAGACATATAACGTAGTCTTTGTCCTCAAGAACTTTCTAGTTGACAGTATAAGATAACGCAAGTATGCAAACAGCATATCTTACAAGAGAAAGTGCACTGTTTCTTTAAGTAAGTCCCAGATAATATTAGAATTGACAGAAGGATAAGTCAAAGAGCATTAAAGTCTTGATTTAGTACTTGACTTGGATTTATGCTAGCAACTTACCCTTTGATTATCTGCACTTTTTATACTATTAATGGAGAGGAGTATGTGGGAATAGGGATGGAAATAGTGTTCCATACTGGCAAACATTGGTCACGCGTCTGTGTGTGCATGCATGTAACAATATGTTAAAGGTGAGACTCTCCGTCTCCAAAGTATTGGGATTACAGGCGTGCCCTACCACACCATTCCCTAACTGAGAATCTTGTTAGAAGAAGCTCCAAGTTCCAGCCTGGCTTCTATTCAGGGCTTAGCTCTTTATAACCTCAGGCAGCTCCCTTAACTGCCACTGCCCTCCCTTGCCCCATCTCTAAAATAATCCTATTAGGGATACTTAAAAATAAATTTGAAAAGAGATGAGACTAATGCTGAGCTTCCTATATTGCTTTGTAAAGAAATCTTAGATTTTTAGAGCATTCAACTTTCTGGGAGCTGTGTGAGGCACCAAGAATTTGACTCTGAAATCCCAACTGGCCCCCACCTGCTCTGACCTTGCTGCCTGAGTTCTGGGCCTGAGTATTCCAGGCACACACCAACCTCATCCCTGCCTTAGGCCCTCTGCTCCTGCTGCCTTCTCAGTTTGGAAAGTTCAGACTAAATCTGCATAAAGCTCCCTTCTCAACACAGGTCTGTGCTGAATCATCACGTCCTCAAATACTCTGTGCCCCCTGCGCCTGGAATCTCCTGTCTCTTCCCCAACACATCTTCACTGTCAATCCGAGTCCTGGCTCTGTCAAATACTGAATGGCACGCCATGTCGTATGTTTGGTTATTTACATGTTTATCATCTATCATTATGTGACTTGACATGATGTTTTATCTGTGTGTGTGTGTGTGTGTGTGTGTGTGTGTTTACTGTCTCTCCCTTTTTTATTTGTAACCTCCATGTAAAAAGATTTGGTTGTGTTCCCCTCCATATTTCCAAGACCTGGCACACAGTGCTAAATGGTGGGAGTCAGAAGAGCAGGTTGCAGCTCTCACATTGAGAAAACCTCAAGCACATAGGCCAATCCTGCCTTCGGAGATCTTGGAGGTGATCCACTTTTTTATTGTGTTTTAATTCATGTATGCGTTGGATAATGATCAACTCAGAGTAATTAACGTATTATATCCATCACCTTAAACTTCCATCATTTCTTTATAATGAGTGCGTTCAAAATCCTCTCTTGGAACTAGTTTGATATAAAATACATTACTGCTAATAATAGGACACCCATTTTTGAACATCTCCAATTCACCCTGTGAAAAACTGATGACTTACAACTAAGGCAGCAACAACCACCCTATCCAGGAAGCTTCATGGCTGCTTCCCATGGAGGCTTCCAGCAAGCCCAGGTGTGTCTTCTCCCCCAAACAAAGGTGGAGTCAGGTAAACAATTCAACTCAGCTAGAATTATGAGGGCAGCATCACAGTTAGTTCAAATGTCACCAGATACTTATAGTTCTTAGTTTTCAGGACTCTGAAATTTTACAGCTTTTGCCATCCTGAATAATAGTGGCCAAGAAACACTTTTTAAATAAAAATAACAGCAACAATAAAATAAATCCAAACAAATAAAATTAAAGGGAAATATGAAATATTAAAAACATCATTACATGGAAAGACATATATTGCTCATCAGTCATGAAAAGGAGGATGCTGTTGTTATACTTGACAGGAACTTGAAGCGACGGTGAATGAATAAAGCCAGCCGTAAAATGGCATATGCTATATTCTAGAAGTACTTCTAGAACATTCCTGAAATGGCATAGTGATGGAAAGGGAGAACAGATTAGTGGTTGCCTAGAGTTAGAGATGTTTGTGGGGGGCAGGAGTGAGAGTGACTCTAAAAGGTGAGTGTGGTAACACTCACCTATAATCCCAGTAGTTGGGAGATTGAGACAGGAAGATTGCAGGTTCGAGGCTAGCCTCAGGAATTTAGTGAGATTCTGCTTCAAAATAAGAAATAAACTAGAGCTGGGGGCATAGCTCAGAGGTAGAACATTCCTGGGTCCTAACACACACACACGCACACACACACACACACACACACACACACACACACACACACACACGAAAGTAAAAAAAGGGGGGGAGGGGAGGTTGCAGTAGCACAAGGGAGTTATTTATGGTGATGGGAATTCTGGATCCTGATTTCAGTGTTGCTTTCCCAAATCCACCATATGACACAATGACACATTTCACTCATTTTAATTTCCTGGTTTTGATACTGTACTCTCATTATGCAAAATGTGAGCATTGGAGGAAACTGGGTGATGAGTACGTGGTACCTCTTTGTACTATTTCTGCAAATTACTGTGAATCATGCACATATATTTCAAAATAGTATTTCAAAATTAAAAGTAAAAAGATAAAAACAAAAATAAACCCCAACATTGTTAATGTGACATCAAGAATATTTAGACAGGACACTACATTCAAAGTCATATTCAGTCTCTCAAAGTTCACCTTTTTATAATCAGTAAATTATATTTCCTTCAAACACTGCAATCCAGTTTTTTAAAATTTATTTTTCTACTTTTCTCAGGCTAACCTCTCCAGGAACTGCCCATAAAAGTTAACAATTTTGGCAATTTTTAAAGCTCAATGTAAATGAATATCTAGTTGTATTAACATTTTAAAGTGAAAAGAGAATTGCAAAAAGTCAAGAGGCTTAGTTCTGCTGGTTAAACCCACTCATGTAGAAGTATTTGTGACAGATCAAAAATGAAATTCTTTCCAAACGCTATTAATTAAAAATACAATTAGCATTCTAAAGAACAGATATTCAGTTGAGATTTTAATTTCCTGCCTTGAAGTTAGAAAGTCCAGCTGTAACAGCTTTGTTGCTCCATACAATCCTAACAGGCTTACGTAAAACAAGGAGGGCCTATGAGATCTATATAGATTTTGTACCATACAAACAGGGATATGCATGAATGTGTTTATATAGGTAGGCATTACAAAAGAAATAATCAACTTTGATTTGATGCACAAATATTAAAATCCAGATGCATTCAAAGTTACCTACTTAATGCCCCTAGGATACCGTGTTTGATTAGACAGGATCACTAACTTCAAGGACTCTATAAATGAAGAGAAAATGAAAATACAAGAAACTATTATATAGGGCAGACATTTTACTTAATGATAAGATGGAGTTTGATAGTTCTCTCAGAGAGATAACACACAGAGATCAAGATGAATTTCACATGGAGAGACTGAGAAAGGCGTCATGTAGAAGATTGTAATGACCAAGCTCTATCTAGGATAGGAAGGGCTTCAAGAGTCCCGCTATGGACAAGGAGAGCAAAAAAGTGTATTCCTGGGGAAAGACTTGGACGCAGGCTGGTATATACAGCTTGGAGCCATCCTGGAATCCTTATTTTGGATGGATATAATGGCTTGTGAGAATAAAAGATGGTGGTTCAGGTCAGGTGGTGCAAGGTCACCAACACTATCATGAACCATCAACCACTATAATAGTAGTTACAGAAACCCCTCATATAGTCAGGGTGAGGTAACTTACACAGAGTCCTCCTATGCTTTGACCTGGGTCTCTTTATTAAAGGTATATACCCTAAAGCAAGTCACATAGATTTGTTTTCTATGTGAATTTCAAGAAATAGTTTGTGTAGTTTTTGTAGCCACTCACCTAAATCTACAGTCATTTAGAAGTCCTTATGACCACACAGTTTCATGGTTAGGGAAGTCATGATTTTAGTTGTTCTGTGTCTCAGTTTCATCAGGGTCTCCTGGTCTCTTGACTGTTTATCTTGCTTCAATTCTTTTCATTTCACTTGCCCTGAATATTACTCATCATTTGTGCTAAAACTGTTAACCTGAATAAATACTTATTAACTCTGAACTCCGAGACCTAACAACCTGGCTCTATTACTGATGTACCATATAGACACTGGAAAAATATCATTTATAAACAGATATGAAAGGGGACACATAAGCTTGGATAAACTGAGCAGTATGATAATCTAATTCTTAGCAAATTTCAAAGTAAGTATACAAAACAGAGCCCTTCATCAGTGAATGAAGACCTATAAGAAGATCTAGGTTTCTATAGCCCTTTAAGATAACTGCTACAGACTTTCATTTGGGGTGATAAATTCTTTGTGGGGCACTAAACAAACCCACCTGCCACACTACACACATAAAATATTTCACTGTGAGCATCTCCACTATATACAGCTCATGATGGAATCTCAGGGTCTCTAGCAAGTTCAAAGCAATCCTTCTACACCAACAGGCTGAGAAGCTGTAATCCACCCACCGCAACTAATACGTGCAAACTCTATCACAAAGATCAAGCATTAGCTGGGCGTGGTGGCGCACGCTTGTAATCCCAGCATTCGGGAGGCTGAGACCGGAGGATCCGGGTTCGAGGCCAGCCTCAGCTACTTAGTGAGGCACTCCGCAACTTAGTGAGACTCGGTTTCAAAATAAAGAATAAAAAATAGGGCTGGGGGTGTAGCTCGGAGGTAGAATGCCCCTGAGTTCAATCCCCAGTACCACAAA
>PVLC010014290.1:0-39612 GCA_004027655.1 Graphiurus murinus
GGGGGTTGAACTCAGGGGCTTTCTACCTCCGAGCTACACCCCCAGCCCTATTTTTTATTCTTTATTTTGAAACCGAGTCTCTCTAAGTTGCAGAGTGCCTCACTAGGTAGCTGAGGCTGGCCGCGAACCCGGATCCTCTGGTCTCAGCCTCCCGAATGCTGGGATTACAAGTGTGCGCCACCACGCCCGGCGTAGCCCGTCCACATTTTACTGAGTGCTTTCCTAAGAGACCTTGACCATGTCAGTCATAGCTTGAAGTTCTTCCTCAGTGCCTGCTGGGTAAAGCCCAGATTTCTTAGTTGGCACTAGACATTTTCTGTGGCCCCATCTCGCCATGTCAGCCCTCCCTCCTACCCTCACTCATGCATCTTACACTTAACAACACAAAATATTCACCAGTCCCTGCACGAGCCATGCCCTGCACGAGCTTGGCCCCTCTGAGCTCTTCTTTCTGGCCCCCTTCCTGGAGAGCACGCTCCCCTGTCCCACCTGGACAACTGTCCCTCCTGAGCTCGCCATGGTCCTCCCTCCATGCCTGTCCCACCCCTCGCATACCCCCTCACATACCTCTCCATCATAACACGCCCCTCTGTTGCCAGTGTCTGCTTACTAGGTCCTCTCCTCACAAGACTTGAAGCTCCTTGAGGGCAGGTGCCTCAGCTGATCAAGATCTCCAGGGCCAGCACATAACTGGCCACATGAGATACTGGTAGTAGCCACACAACAGTCCCCAGCCCAAGACTCTGTGACTGCCTTTTTTTTTTTTTGCAGAACTGGGATTCAACCCATTCTAACTCTGAGCTAACACACCCAGCCTTTTTTTTTTTTTTTTTTTTTTTTTTTTTTGGAGTTGCGACTAAGTTGCGGTTCTCGGATTATATTTTAGTTTTTGATCAAGAGTTCTAAGGGCAGGCGCCCCTGGTTAAAATGTTTCTTATCACACCACTTATGCCCTGAGCTTCTGGGGGCTTAAATAACAAAGGAAGGAAACGCTCAAATGAGCAAACTAAGCCTGCCCTACAAGGGTCCATTTTAAAAATAAACCCCTTCCCCTGTGAGCCGGCTCCCCCAAAGATTTCGCCTTCAAGCTCAGCTTAAATTCAAAGGCCCCTATTTTTTATTCTTTATTTTGAAACAGTGTCTCACTAAGTTGTGAAGGGCCTCACTAAGTAGCTGAGGCTAGCCACAAACCTGCAATCCTCCTGTCTCAGCTTCCCAAGTACTGTGACTGCCTTTTGATTCCATCTCTTGCAGGCAGAATCTGGTCTATAATTCCAGCGAGGAAGTGGACAAGAAAATCCCAGACACTGACCCTTGGCTTACTGTCTGCACCCCAGAGGGCAGCCCCCATGGTAACTGAAGCCATCTCTCCTCCTTGTAGACTGTGGGCCTTCTCATGCCTTCCTTCTAAGGATTTCTATGGCGGGAAAAAGTAAGAAAGAGAATGGGGATCTGCTAAGCACATGATGGTAAATACACTGTGCCTGCTGTCAGTGCCACCTGTTGCCATTGCAGACATTGCTAATCAGAAGCCGGGGGTGGTGGCACACGCTTGCAGTCTCAGTACTTGAGAGGCTGAGACGGAAGATCACAGGTTTGAGAATAGCCTCAACAAGTAGTGAGATTCTCATCAACCTGGTGACACCATTTCCAAATAAGAAATAAAATCAGACTGGGGAGTGTAGCTCAAAGGTATAATGCCTCTGGGTTCAATCCCCAGCACCACACACACGCAAAAAAATAAAATAAAATCAGGCTGGGGGTATAGCTCAGAGGTAGAATGCCCCTGGGTTCAATCCCCGGTTACAACTAAATAAAAAAAATAGAATACAACTGAGTTCAAACCTCAGTACCAATATATATATATATATATTTCACACACACACATGTGTGTGTGGTACTGGGGATTGAACCCAGGGGCGTTCTACCTCTGAGCTACACCTCAAACCCTTTTTATTTTGAAGCAGGGTCTCACTAAGTTGCTGAGGGCCTCACTAAGTTGCTGAGGCTGACCTCAAACCTGTGTTCCTCCTGTATCAGCCTCCCAAGTACTAGGATTACAGGTATATGCCACCACACCCAGCTCTTTCTAATCTTTCTTAACACAGAGATACAAGTGGCTGCAATCAGTCTAACGGATCTGGTACATTATGATTTTTTTTTTTCTCTGCCATCCCTGATGTAATGCCAGGCATCACACCTCTTAATTTCCTCTACTAAGAATTCCAAAGGAGAAACTGACAATCTCTTTCCCCCTGTGTCTGGGAGCAGCTCCTAAAGCCATCTGCCACTGAGGGCAATCTGAGCACACTTCGAAGCCCATGTTTCCTTTTCAGGGTCTCCCCTGAGCTTGGGGACACTCCAGATCAACGCCTGGAGCACGACAGGTCACCCGAGTGAGATCCTAGGTCTCAGCCCTTCCCTCTTCAGCTCCCCAGGCAAACTGCTGCCAGATCAGATACTGGAGGATGGTGCCGAGTATCTGACCCAAGGTGAGCTTCCAAGGCCGGACCAGACACTGAGTCCATTCACAGAATGGGGGACGCTCAGCCTGTCCTGGCATGATGGGTATCCAGAGAGGGTCCTACTTGGCCCTGCAAGGAGCCCACAGCCCATTGCAGGGGCAGCCACAGGCCATGTGGTGAGGGGAAGCTCTGCCCTGGGGCTGGAGGGGTCCCATGCAGCTGACCTGTGACTTGGACTTGACTTGGGGTAGGGGACCCCAAAGAATAAAGCCAGAGAAGGATCTCCAGCCTGCGGGGTCCGAGAGATGAGCGAGGCTCAGCACTGTGAGAGCAGCACTTCTGTTCTAGCCAGCTCTGCTCCCCACAGCTCTCTTTGAAGAAGTGCTTTTAGAGCCGGAGTCTCCACCTTCTGTATGCGCGCTTGAGGCACCCCAGGACAAGGTAGGCATGGTCCGCCGGTCACCCATGTCCTTCTTGCTGCTCCACTCACTCACCCAGCCCCTTGACTGCCCCTTCCACCTCCACTGGTCGACCCACCCCTGCTTCTCCTCATCCTCCCAGCCTCTCCACCCTCAGGACACTCCCTGCTGGCTGCCAGGTGCCTGTGACGCACGCTGCATGATGTCACAACCTCTATGAAGCGGGGGATCTCATGGCCTCATTTTATAGATGAGGAATCTGAAACCAGAGTGACCTCAGGGTTCCTCAGTTGGAATAGAGACCAAACCTAGGACTGCCTCCCTGCAGGCCCTGGGCCAGCCTCCAGGAGGTCACTGTCTGAAGGGGAGGCAGCCCCAGCTCTATTCCCTGACTGATCCTTTCTCTAGTGCTGTCCTAGTGAGCAGTTGACTTGACAGTAGAAACAAAAATAGGTGCCATACCTCGGTGTGGTGGTGCATGCCTGTGATCCCAGTACTTGGGAAGCTGAGACAGGAGGATTGCAGATTCAAAGCTAGCCTCAGGCCAGGCATGGTGGCACATGCTTGTCATCCCAGTACTTGGGAGGCTGAGACAGGAGAATTGCAGGTTTGCGGCCAGCCTCAGCTACTTAGTGAGGCCCTCTGCAACTTAGTGAGACCCTGTTTCAAAAATAAAGAACAGCCGAGCACACGCTTGTAATCCCAGCATTTGGGAGGCTGAGACTGGAGGATCCAGGTTTGCAGCCAGCCTCAGCTACCTAGTGAGGCACTCCACAACTTAGTAAGACTCGGTTTCAAAATAAAGAATAAAAAATAGGGCTGGGGGTATATCTCGGAGGTAGAATGCCCCTGAGTTCAATCCCCAGTACCGCAAAAAAAAAAAAAAAAAAATAGGGCTGAGGATGTAGATCGGAAGCAGAATGCCTCTGAGTTCAATCCTCAGTACAGCAAAAAAAGGAAAAAAAATAAGGCTTCGGGGTGTAGCTTGGGGGTAGAATGCCCCTAGGTTCAATCCCCAGTACCACAAAAACAAACAAAAAAACCCCACAAAAAATAAAGCCAGCCCCATAACTTAGCGAGACCCTGTTTTGAAATAAAATATAAAATAGGCCTGGGGGGTGTAACTTGGAGGTAGAATGCCCTTGGGTTCAATCCCTAGCACCACAAAGTAAATAAATAAAATTTTAAAAATAGGTGCAATAGCAGACCCCTTAGTAAGTGCTGGGTGCTATGTGAAGTTCTTGTCGCCCTGAATCAATGTCTTCACTGTCTTGTAGATGAAGTTAAAACTTGCCCAAAGCCTCACTGCTACTAAGAACTGGTAAACTGATGAGACTGAGGAAATTGCCCCAGAACAGGACGCGATGTGGAACCTTTACAGCCATTCTTTTTTTTTTTTTTTTTTTTTTTTTTGCGGTATTGGAGATTGAACTCAGGGGCATTCTATCTTCAAGCTATACCCCCAGTCCTATTTTTTTGTTCTTTATTTTGAAACCGAGTCTCACTAAGTTTCGGAGTGCCTCACTAGGTAGCTGAGGCTGGCCGGGAACCCAGATCCTCCGGTCTCAGCCTCCCGAATGCTGGGATTACAAGCGTGCGCCACCATGCCCAGCTCTTTTGTTGTTGCTGTTGTTGTTGCTTATTGTTTTTTCTTTTTTATTTAGTTTATTGATATTTAAGAAGTGTCAGTGCTACCCTTGCAGACATTCTTTTCTTTATGGAACATTTGCTTGAATGTCCGAAGAGATATGGCAACCCGAGGGTGTATTTGGTTCGAGTTGCTTCTTTTTTTTTTTTTTTTGCGGTACTGGGGATTGAACTCAGGGGCATTCTACCTCCGAGCTATTACCCCCAGTCCTATTTTTTATTCTTTATTTTGAAACCGAGTCTCACTAAGTTGCGGAGTGCCTCACTAGGTAGCTGAGGCTGGCCGCGAACCCGGATCCTCTGGTCTCAGCCTCCCGAATGCTGGGATTACAAGCGTCGAGTTGCTTCTAATGCTCATGTTATGTCCTGGAAAATCTGAGTAGAGGGTGACTCCTCCCATCCCAACCATCTTTCTCCCTCCACGTGGCCTAGGATAAACCCACTGAGGCCCGAGAAGACCCCCCTGATCCTCATGTCCTGTGCCAGTCCTCGGTTTCTCTAGACCACTGCTACCTGTCCCTGAGTGAGAACAGCAAGGTCCCGTCCAGCTCCAGCTCCGAGGACACTGACATGGAGTCCCTATGGGAGCAGGAAGAGGTGAGGGGACAGCTACCTGCCGAGTTGGGTGTGTGTCTCCTGCCCTTGCTCATCTCTCTCCCTGGCCTAGGACATGCAGGCCAACCCTGAAGGCCTGCAGCCCTCCAGTGATGAGGAGGACGATTATACCTGGACCCCCACCCGGAGGGCCTCCACCCTGCCCACAGCCAGGAGGAAGACCAGGAAGGGCCGGGCCACCAGGGGCCCCCTGAAGCCCAAGGAGAGCGAGAAAGCCCCCTGCCCGATCCAGATGAAGAAAAAGTGTGTCAATGGTTTCATCATGTTCTGCAGGATGAATCGGAAGCAATACATCCGGTGCGTGGGGGTCCTCAGTGGCCTTGGTAGGGTGTGACCTTCACTGCTTGTACCCCCAGACCATGTGGCCCACCATTGCTGAGACACACTTACCCTTTCCTGGGACCCACCAACCTGTCAGCAGCCACAGTTCCCCTCCTTACCCCATTACTGATCAAGCCTTTCAATTGCATGCAGTGAAACCCAGCTCACACTTCAGAAAGGGGTGGTGTTGCTCGCCTTCGCATGTGGCAGGTTTCAGGGCTGGAATATGCTCTGTGAGTCTTGGTCCCTCTCAGCTCCACTCTCTTCTGGGCTGGCTTCATTCCCCAGCTTGCTGGAGGCAGGGTCAGCCCAGGAGGTGCGGGCTCAAGTCCTATCTGCTACTCCAGAAGCCCCTGGAGGGAGAACTCCAGGTTTCAAGTAAATGTTCTTAGGGTTGACTTTTTTGTGTGTGGTACTGGGGATTGAACCCGAAAGCATTCTGCCTCTGGGTTACACCCCCAGCTCTATTTTTTTATTTTGAAACAAGGTCTTGCTAAATTGCTGAGGATCTCATTAAGTTGCTGAAGCCGGTTGCAAACCTGCAATCCTGTCTCAGCCTCCCAAGTTCTGTGATTATAAGCCTGTACCAGTAGGCCCAGCTCTTGGGGTCAGCTTTGATAGATGAGGTGCCAACCCTGAACCAGTCACTGCCAGACAGAAGCCAGGAGAGGGGAGCCACAGTGGAGAGCAGCTGGCTCCTTCATGGGAAGACCAGCTGCTGGCCTGAGGAGTGGTGTTTACAAGTCCCCTACACTCTCCTGGGACACTGGGTGCTTGCCTGAGAACAACCGTTTAATGCATTAACCTCTGGGGCCTTGCAGCCTGTAGAGAGGGAAAGAGCCAAGGCTCCGAGAGGGCGTGTGGCCGGCTGGCCTTCACCCAAGCCCAAGGTACTCTGCAAGCCTCTCCTGACCTCTCTTCCTCCCCCCTCCCTTCCCAGAGCCTGTCCTGGGACTGCGTCCACAGCTGCCACCAAGGAACTGGCCCAACTGTGGCGTGTAATGACAGAGCGGGAGCGGAGACCATATTGGTGAGACGCCCCTGTCCAGCAGGCATGGGGGTGGGGCCTCCCTCATCCTTAACCCTCCTCTCCTGTTTCCAGCCTTAAGGTTGGGCTGAGGGATTTGTGTCACGAATGTTTATGAAGCCTAGGGGTTGACAAGGGGTAGAGAGGTGCCACCTAGTAGCTAAGAAGAGAAGATGGCTTCACTAGGGATTTGGACATGCCTTCTCTGCCCCATGAAGTTTCTCAGAGCACGGTCTTAATTTCCTGTTGCTTGACCTCCTCTTTTCCTCTGTAATCCCCCAAACCCTGTTTTCTCCACCAACCTAGGGGAGCCGCCACCTGCCTGTTTTGGAAGTGGCCCCTGGGAACTTCTGTACACACAGTTCCTAACATCCTCCTCAAAGGAGTGTGGGGCTCCAGAAAAGAGCCCTGGGCTTGGTCCCATCTTAGAGACGAGGACATGAAAGCCCAAAAGTTGGCCCAGGAGGTCTGCTCCTCAGCCCAGACCTTGGTCACTGCTGGGGCTAGAGGATTAGGGGTGGGACAGGGATGTTGGAGGAGAGAGGAACTGCCCCATCTGGCCCTTGTCTCCCCCAGCATCAAGGCCCGAAGATTCAGCCGCCTGCACAACCGCATTGTGAAGCAGGAAGATTCCAGCAGCGGGGACGAGGATTGGGAGACCCCCAAGCCCTTCTACCAGCTGCTGGCAGAGAAGGCCCGAAGCTCCTCAGGTCGACTTCCCTGCCGCCCCCTCAGCACCGGGGAGGAGGGCTCCCACCCAGGGCGCTCTCTTCCCCACTCAGATCCCCACAGCGCTTGACAGTGGGAGCCAGTGAAGAGGCTGTGCCCCCTGTGCCTCAGCCCCTGCCACTACAGGTCCCTCCTACAATTCCCACGGGGCTGGGGAGGTGTATTTATTGACCCTTGAGCCTCTGCCTCTGCACCCCCTGCTGCCCTTCTCAGAGCGCCCACTCCACTGTGGTTATGAGGCACCTCAGGGAGGGTAGAAGGGAACCCTAGATGAAATGCTTGAAGATGAAGTGGGTTAGCAGGGGCTCCCCTCTACCCTTCCTCCCCCCAGTCAAATGGATTCAGCCCATTTATTCTCATCTCACCTCTCCCTCCCCTGTTCTATTTATAGACTATTTATTGTCTTCAGCAAAATAAAGCAAGTGGAACCCTTGTTCCCAGCAAGGGTGACGGGAATGCTGTGCTGGCCCTCCTGGTCCCCAGGCTTGTCCTTCCACCCAAATCTGGAGGCCCTTAGGTCCTATTGAAAGAAATCTCACTGCCGGCCCCTTCCCAAGCCTGCAAGTCCAGGCCCAAACCCCTCTTCCCCTCGAGAAGCAGCAGTCAGAAAGCCAGAAGCCCAAGCTGGCTGTGGTTCACTTCTCCTTTGGGAAAATCATTTGGAAGGAACCCACACCCCTGGTGGTTCTATGGTCTGTTAACTTTATTTTAATTGAAATGGAGGCATAACATGTCCTAGAAAAATAAAGATTTAGATACAAACTAGACACAGGGGTCAGGGTTGCCCCAGAAGGAGGGAATCTTTGGTCTGGGGCTGGAGGTGATCATGAGGGCTTTAGTCCAGGGGAGCCAAGAGAAGGCCCCACCCTCCTCACACTTGCATCCCTTCTCAGCAGGAAGGCCTCGCAAGGGGGGGTCCATCAGTCTGTGGGCCCAGGAGTTGGTCTTTCACTCTTGGATTCCAAGCAGTTCTAAGAATACTGGATATCAGTGGAGCTATTAATAGTGTATTAGGAAGGGAGGGAGAGGGCTCAAGGGGTGAGAAATCCAGCCATCTGGCAGGGTCTGCAGCTCACTAGTACCAGGTGGAGGAGGCAGAGCCCCCAAGTCAGGACCCCTAAATCCTGTAACAGAGGGCTGTAACAGGTGTCCCATCCCAAGAGGGCCAGTCCCCTGGGCAGGGAAAGTTCCCCTGGCACCACCAGGAAGGGTGTAGTGTATGGGGCCTCCAGACTGCAGCCACTGTGCTTCTGAGAGTGTCCTCCTCCTGGGTCCTGTCCCTGCATCTTGAGCACCATTGTCAGAGGGGATGTGCCATGCTGGTCACAGTTCCAAGGGCTCTTCCACAGGCACCGACTGTAGCTGGGTCAGGACCTTGGCCTCAGCTTCCAGCCCCTCGTCAACTTCAGCCCCCGCTGTGGCCCCCAGGAGCAGCCCCTCAGGGTCGGGCTCCTGCAGCCTCAGCACAGTGTGGGGGGCCTGAGTCACCAGCCCCTTGTCTGCATCTAGCAGACCCTCTGCTCCTGTGCTTAGTTCCAGCCCTGCGGGCCAGACAGGCACAGCTGCAGGTGACAGCATCAGACCCTCAGGCGGGGGTGCTGGGAAACTGGGCAGGAGGCCAGCAGAGTCCGGGGAGAAGGGCAGGCTGGCTGCGGAGGTGGCAGCAGTGGAAGGCGGTGGCTGCTGCACAGAAAGCGTGCCCAGGGTGTGGGCCTCTGGGAGGGCAGGGCTGGGGGCCACTGGGAGGGTTCCTTCAGGCACTGAGATGGCGGTCTCTGGCTTCAGGGGCAGGGCCAGGCTGGGGGCTGGACCAGGCAGGACCTGGGAGACCAGCATGCTGGTGGGGAAGGTGGCAGTGAGGATGATCTTCCCCTGCTGCACAGCCACCCCTGTGACAATGGGACTGCCAGACACAGGGTTGGCCAGGAGAAAGTTTCCTGTAGGGAGAGGAGACAGTTAGAGCTGGAAGTAGCTGGCTAAGAACAGGGGTGGAAGGGAAGTGCTGGAGGGCAGGCAAACGGAGCCCCTCAGGTTGCAGCCACTTTGTGGCTGGAGCCTTGGGGCACTAAGCCTGGCACACAGGGTACAAGGAGACACTCCCCCTCCCCCAGCTCCATCTGGGACTTAGGGAGGCAGAAGGGGATACCTGGGGCAGTGGCTGAAGGCAGCTGCAGGGCGGTCACGCCCACCCCGGAGTTTATCAGATGCACGTTGGCAGGGCCCGCTGCAGCTGCCACCTTCACGGGGCTGCCTGGTCCAGCTGCCAACAGCTGCAGAGGCCCCACAGCCTGGGGCAGGGTCACTACCTGGGAGGTGGGCACCACCTGGGGGAGGTTCAATAGTGGGGAAGTAGGGCCCAGGCCAGCAGGGTACCCGGGGGGAGGGGAGAGTGGCACCACCTGGGGGGCAGCCACAGTAGACACTGGTCCTGGGGGCAGAGGGAAGGAAGCAGCAGGTTGGGGGGCAGGCACCACCTGAGGCAGGGGTCCTGGGACTTCTTCTCCCGCAGGCCCCGAAGCAGCCACCTGGGCCCCTTTGGTGTCAGGGGCTTGGGGCTGAGCCTCCTCAAGCCGAACCTCCCCAGTCTGAGGGTCCAAGACAAGGGAGGTCTTGGGCTCGCTGCTCCCCTGGGGACTGGGCTGTGGTGGAGGGACACTGCCTCCTCCTGCAAGCAGCAGGGGGCCCAGGCTAGAAGCCTCGCCCAGGGCCAGGCTGTTGATGATCACAGGGCTGCCATTGAGAAGCACTGCTGGGGAGCTGCTGGCTGCCAAGAAGCTCCCATTCACCAGGATGGAGGAGGAGGCCGCAGAGCACTGCGTGGGAGGAGTGGCCCCCGCCAGGAATATGGGGCTCTGGGTGGAGGCCTCTGTCGACACTGGGGCCACCCCCCTCTCCAGGTCCTCAGGACTTCGGCTGGACTCATCCTCTGTCGTGGGGTTCCCATCAGACTCGCTGGTGGGAGAAAGGGTTGTTAAGTCTGGCTCCTAAAGGCACAGGAGCAGAGGCTGACCAAGAACCCCAAGGGGCTCTGCAGTCTGCGTGGACTGTCACTGCCACAGCGGTGGGCCGGGAAGAAGCCCTGCTCTCCTGCTGGGCTGACCTCCCACATGTCCTCTGGGTCCCCTAGGTCCGCAGGCGTGTGGCCTGGAGAGCGAGTAGGCGGGAGCGTGCTCAGTTCCCCAGTCTTTCCCCAGAGGCATCAGAGACCGGAGCGGGGAGGCCGGGCGCACAGGGTGGGAGGGGAAGGGCTTGGGTTACAAGGAAACCGGAGCCGGGGAAGGTTCACGTTTCACAACAAAGACAGGCGACGGACCACGCTGTTTAGGCTCCGAGGGGGCGTGGGGGTGAGAAAGAATAACTGTCAGGGACGGGCAGGCCGCAGGGTCCCTACCCCGGGTAGGGTGGTCGAAGGCGCCAACCCCATTTTCTCACTGCCCACCCCTGGTTGTAATCCTGAACACTGATGGGTTTGGAGGCCAGAGTGCAGCAACAGGAAGAGGTCTCTGTGCCTCTGACTAGGATGTGTGCCTGAACCATCCACGCTTAGCCCCTCTGCTCGGTGGACACCCAGGGGTGTGGGCGGGCGGTGTCAGAGGAGCCCCGCAGGCTGACTCCACCGGTGGGCACGGGCGAGGAAGGCTGCTGAGTTGAGTGTTCCCAGGAAAGCGGGACTTGCGCCTCCCGGGTCCACTCACCTCTTGCAGGGAGCGCTGCCGCTGGCCCCGGTCCGGTCGCGCTGTCGCCGGTTCTTGAACCAGTTGCTGACCTGCGTGAGCGAGAGGCCGGTAAGCGTGGCCAGGCGGCGCTTCTCATCAGGAGTTGGGTAGCGGTTGCCGCGATAGCAGGCCTTGAGCGCCGCGCGGGATCGCTCCTTGAAGCAGTAGACGGTCTCCTCGCCGTCCCAGATGGTCTTGGGCAGCGGGAACTTCTTCCGTAGCCGGTATTTGTCCACTGCGCCCAGCGCGCGGCCGCGGGCCCTCTCGGCCTCGTGGTAGCGTGCACGCAGGTAAAGGTCCTGCAGGAAGGCGTGGTGGGCGGCAGGGAAGGGGCGGCTCTCGAGTAGCCGGTAGAGCTCGGCGTATTCGCCGCGCTGGAAAGCCACCAGGGCCCGCGCGCGCAGCACCGGATCGCTGCCACGTAGGCGCTCAGCCGGCGGCAGTGCGCCTAGGAAGCGGCTCAAGCGGCCGGCGTGGCCCGCCTGTAGCAGCGCCTCACAGACACACGCCACCTGCTCGGGCGAGAATCGAAGTCCCGTGGGTGGCTCGGCAGCGGCCTCGGAGGGCGACCCGGGGACGCCCGGGGACCCCGAGTCTTCTGCTCCCGCAACCGCTTCGCCCGCCCCGGCCCCAGCCGCCGCCGCCGCCTCACCCTCAGCCGCCTGCAAAGTCTGCAGGAGCTGGCGCGCTTCCTCCTCCTCCTCTTCGGTTGCTGTCGCCACCGCCTCCCCCCCGGCCGCCGGCCCCGCGCTCGGCTCGGCAGGCAAGGTAGCCATGTTTTGCAACTTTGGGAAGTTCCTCCCTCCTTCTCCTCCTCCCTCGGGCTTTCACCAGCCCCCCTCTCCCGCCCGTCCCTTTCTCCGTCCCCCCTCGCGCTTCCCGGTCTCCTCACCCCCCCTCGCCCCAATGCCAGACCCAGATCTCCACTCGGGTTTGTTCCTGGGTCTGTGTGTGCCCGTCCCCCTCCCCGTCTGTCCGTGATTCTCCCTTTGTTTTCCCTCAGCCTCTGGCCGCGCTGCCTCCCCCCGCGTGTGCCTTTGGCTCAGGGCCTCAGTTTCCCCATCAGGAAAACGGAGAAGGTAACGGGCCGTCCAGGAGAGCTAAGGGCGCGAAGCCACCTCCGCCCCAAGATTGAGCTTCTGCACGCCTCCGTTTCCACGGTCCTCAGAAGGCCCCCCATTCCCCATCCCGTCCTGCGCTCCGCCCCTCGGAATTCCCGGCTCCGCAGGGGGGTGGGTCTGGCTGGGAGGAGGGGCGGGGGAAACAGACTAGAAAGTTTGCAGCAACTTTTCTTGAGTGTTGTCCCGAGAGCGGATGCGCGTGGCCTGCGCAGGCGCAGTGGAATGAAGACAGCCGCGAACACTACCGGCCCAGCCCCCTTCTCCTCAAAGCTTGGGTGGCACAGCTGGGCCACAGCTGGGCAGGAGGCGGAGCCTCTGGTGGGCCGTTCCCCTTCTTCTATTGGCCAGATGCCGAAGCCCATCCCCCAATGCTTCACCCCCCCCTTCCTGATTCGTCTATCTTGCGTCCCGCTAGCTCTTCTCCAGTCCATTGGCCACCCCTATTCGTCTCCTGATTGGCCCACCGTGCAGCCTCCTCCCCACAATGCTTACAGAGCCACACCGCGCAACCGAGGGCTTTACCCAGATGAGAGGGCCTTTTATTCTCGAGGGTTGGGGGTGGGGGGTCCTAGGTGGGGGCAGACAATAAATACCGAGGAATGTCGAGTCTCTGTGTATCCAAAACGTGGATTAGGGTGCTGGGGTCCTGAAGCCTGTCAGTGGGCCGGAGGACAAGGGCAATAAATATCCAAACCACTGAGGCGGACAGAGCCAGCTGTGGCTCTGAGAGCAGCATACGTGAGAAGGGGAGCACAGGAGTCTTCAAAAAAGCGAGGCTGGCAAAAGATTCCTGAGAGGATAGGCACTCCAAACGTTCTCTGTGGTAATAGACCGTCCCTCAGTGAGGAGGTGCTCATGCACAGGGGAGAATTTGTGGTTTGCAAGCCAGTGGAGGGAGGGAGTGCGTGGAGAGTGAGAATCGGATGGCCGAGCCCCGGCCTGCTGCCTTCTCAGGACCGCAGTTCACCCATCCACGTCGGAGTCTCAGCCGGGCAGAAGGAAAGATACAACTTACTCCCAGCAGTATTCCTGGCCAGAGTTTCCCCCCCTACACACACACACAGGACCCTGGCTCCTCCCTTCCCGGCCGCCAGGGGGCGGGCACAGATCATAGGGCTGAAGCTGGGCGAAAACCCAGGATTAAAGTGGTGTGAATGGGGAAGCAGTAGGAATAGCTTCTGGGCTGGGCCCGGGTCACCCAACCCTCTAAAGGGGTAGGAGGGGTAGATAGGGTTCTAGGGCTCAGGGGGCGAAGGCGGCTCCCGAGCGGCGCTAGACTGGGGGGAGATGGTCTGCGTTGGCCACCAACCCAGTGCAGCCCAGGGCGGCGGCACCAGCCAGAGCAGCGGAGAACAGGAGCAGGGAACACGCCTCCGATAGGCCAAGCCTAGGGACCTGCGGGAGAGGGGGGCGGGATCAGCAAGTTAGTAATGTAGGCCCCTGATTGGCTCCTGGGAGTTGCCCCGCCTATGCCCACAGATGGGTCTACAAGCCTGAGTCGGTCCCTGACCCTCCACAACAGCGAGCTGCAGTTGGTCGACTTGCAAGCCTGAAATCCCGTCGGTGCTCATCATTGGCTGCTTTCTAGCAGCCTGTATGATTGGCTGCCTGAGCATCCTCCCTCCCCGCAGTAGACGGAGCCCGCAGAGGCACAGCTAAGCGGTGGTGTCGCGGGGTGGGCGGAGCGAGGCAGGGGAGCTGCAGAGGCAGTCAGGCGCGGGACGTACCCTGGCAGGGAGCAGCAGGTGGCGGCGGTGCAGGGGCCTTGGCCCCACCAGCGGGCACTGGCCCAGAGCCACGGCCGGGGGGCCATCTAGCTGGAGAGAGAAGGGACAGGTGACCCGATCGGAGCCCAGCCGGGCCAGGAAGGATTTCTAGGGAGATCCCGTAAGGGATTTGGTGAGAGGCCTGAACCAAGGGAGATTTGGCAGGTATAGGGCTAAATGAAGGGCGTTTGGCTTCTGGATCCCCCAAAAGGTAGGGTGAGCCCTAAGCCTGGATGGGGAGCCTGGGAGAGGGTAGCAGGCCTGAGGAAGGGGAAATAGAGGAGTCTTACATGGGAAGGTGGATCCGTGGCCCGGGGACTGGGGACCCCCGTGACAGCTGGAAGGAGAAGAGACAGGCGTATGGCGCGTGGAGGGGCAGAGAAGGGAGGTGGCGCGGCGTGCCCCAGCCTGGGCCCCTCTCCTCCCCTGTGTCCACATATGCCCAGCGCTGGCCCACCTCCACCCAGTACCCTTGGGGAAGTGGGTGGATGAGAGACGCACCTGCAGCTCCCTCAGCCTGCAGCAATTCCATCCGCTCCTGCAGCTGCCTGACGTGTGCCTCCAGGTCTCGGTTCCGGGCCTCTGCCTCCTTTAGTTGACTGTGAGGAGAAAAGGAGTGTGAGCCCACTAGGGTCCTGGGGACAGGAGTTGATGTCTGTCAGACTCCCCACTCTCCCACTCCCACAGGAGCTCACACCGGCCCGACCTGGCAAAGTTATGGTTGGCCATTCGGATGGCCTCCAGCTCCTGGCTCAGGCTCTGCCTGGTGAGCACCTCCTCCTCTAGGGCTTCCTGGAGCTCCCGCAGGGTCACTTGGGTCTCTGCCTCTGCCATAAGGACAGCCTCTGCCACAGGGACAGCCTCTGCCGCAGGGACAGCCTCTGCCACAGGAATGGACACTGGATCCACGACTTCAGCCTGAGGGTGGAAACTGGGCTTAGGGCTGCATGTGGCTCCTGAAGTACTGAGGCTTGTCTACTCCCCACACAGTCTCTGGAACCCCCCCCCATAACTCCTGTGACAGTGGGTGTCCTGCCCCTGGTCTCCAGGCTTTAGTCTGGTCCCCTTCCATTGACACAGTAAGCAAAGGGATTTTCCTAAAACCTAACTCAACTTGCCCTACTCCAAATCTCTCTAGCTCCTCAGGGCCCTCAATATGAGACCACTTTACCAAAAAGATTGGCTTGGTTTGTTTCCTGCTGGTCTCCAAAACCTCCCCTCCCCATAAATCTGATCTTTTTGCTGCCTTCCAGAACAAATTGGTGTGTCCCCGCCTCCCCAGGGCCTCTTGTCCCTGAGGTTCTTTACTGACCATGGGGCACTTCTCTCCATGGCTGGCTCCTGCTGTACCACTGCTCAGCTCAGACTCAGAGCCTACACCTACACACCTACACACACACCTACACACCTACACACACACACACACACACACAAACACACACACACACCCTGCCATGATCTCTTCCCTAGGGACCATCTTGACTGAAGTAGCCACAGCTCATGCCACCTGGGAAGCCTTAGCTTTTTCTCTATTCATCTCTGACCAGCCCTCTCCATCTACTTACTGTTTCTTCCGGTGGGGACACAGTGGGCTCCACACTCAGCATATGCACATGTGGTTCAGGCAACTCCTGGGCCTCCAGTTCCATGGGTGTGGGGTCTGGGACCTCATTGTCCCTGGGAAGACGAAGATGGAAAAAAGAGGGATAGCCAGTCCCACTCAAGAGGCTGCTAAACCCTAATCTGGCCCCTAAAACCTCATGGTTTGAGGAGAGGTGAGGGGCAGAGTAAAGGGAATTAACTGCCAGGTCAGTTGACAGGCCCTCCTCAGGCTAGAAATACCACTGCCAAGCCAGGTGTGGTGGCTCACGCTTGTAATCCCAGTACTTGGTAGGCTGAGACAGGAGGATCCGGGTTTGCAGCCGGCCTCAGTAACTTAGTGAGGCCCTCTGCAACTTAGTGAGACCCTGTTTCAAAATAAAGAATAAAAAATAGGGCCGGGGTGTAGCTCGGAGGTAGAATGCCCCTGGGTTCAATCCTCAGTACTGCAAAAGAAAGAAAAAAATCACTTCCACACAGTGGTATTGGGCCTCTGGGAGCTGCCCTTTCTAAACCTGTGGAAACTTGAGATCCAGACACCCATGTTCTAGGGTATAATTTTTTTTTTCTTTTTTTGTGGTACTGGGGATTAAACCTAGGGGCATTCTGCCTCTGAGCTACACACTCAGCCCTTTTTTTTTTTTTTTTTTTTTAATTTTGAAACAGGGTTTCGCTAGGTTAGTGTGAGTATCACTCTTTGCTGATGCTGTCCTGTCCTGGAACCTGTGATCCTCCTGTCTCAGCCCCCCAAGTACTTGGATTACAAGTGTGTGCCACCACACCCAGCTGGGTCTTATCATTTCTTTCCTTGACATGTCACCTTTGCATACCCTCTTAGGGCTTCAAAACAAGGAAAGGTCCCCAGCAGAGGGACCCTGTTCAGCTCTGGAGACCTCCAAAGATGTCCCAGCAAGAGATTGACCACTTGTGCTCCCTTAAGACTTGGTGAGCCAGGCATGGTGGCACATGCTTATAATCCCAGTACTAGGGAGGCTGAAACAGGAGGATCACAGATTTGAGACCAGCCTCAGCAACTTAGTGAGACCTTCAGCAACCTAGCGAGACCAGACCATGTTTCTAAAAGGGGGGGGGGGAGCCAGGCGTGGTGGCGCACGCTTGTAATCCCAGCATTCGGGAGGCTGAGACCAGAGGATCCGGGTTCGCGGCCAGCCTCAGCTACCTAGTGAGGCACTCCGCAACTTAGTGAGACTCGGTTTCAAAATAAAGAATAAAAAATAGGGCTGGAGGTATAGCTCGGAGGTAGAATGCCCCTGAGTTCAACCCCCAGTACCGCAAAAAATAAAATAAAATAAAAAAATAAAAAGGGGGGGTGTGTAGCTCGAAGGTATAATGCTCCTGGGTTCAATTCCCAGTACTACACACACACACACACACACACACACACACACACACAAACAGACACAAACACACTGGATGAGAGATCCTGAGACTGTCAGGATACCCCCCCATCCCATACTCAACTGCTGGGAGGTATCAGATACTTCCTAGGAATATGAAACTGCAAAAAAACTGGTATTCTTTCCAACCTAGCAACCCCTCCCATGGGAATACATTTCAAGGACATATTTACCCTGGACATGTTCTAGGACAACCTGCTGGATGTCCCTGAAAGCCTGAGTTACAACAGAGGATGGATTACATTGTGAAGAAGCTACCACACAATGGCACAACCATGTACTAGTTCATTACTGATAAGGGATGGTATTTGCAGGCTAAGAAACAACCTGCTCTACTGTTGTTATATACATGTTTGCCAGGTAAGAGCCAGGGACATCACTGGAGGGTGGGCTCGAGTACCACTTCCCCTTTTGTGTGTGTGGTATTACACCCAGGGGCATTCTACCTCTGAGCTACACCTCCAGCCCTATTTTATTTTTGTTTTGAAACAGGGTCTAGTACTGGGATTACTTTGACGACATGATCAGTTACTTCCCTTTTCTTTATCCATATTTTCTAATTTACTTATGATAAGCAGTCTTATTTGTGTAATTTGTGCTTTTAAAAGGCTTTATTGAGCCAGACGTGGTGGTGCATGTTTGTAATCCCAGTACATGGGAGGCTGAGACAGGAGAATTGCAGGTTTGTGGCTGGCCAGCCTCAGCTATTTAGTGAGGCCCTCCACAACTTAGTGAGACCCTGTTTCAAAATAAAAATAATACCAGGTGTGGTGTAACCCTAGTACTCGGGAAGCTGAGACAGGAGGATCACACGTTCGTGGCCAGCCTCAGCTACTTAGTGAGCCCCTCTGCAACTTAGTGAAACCCTGTTTCAAATAAAGAATAAAAATAGGGCTGGGGGTGTATCTAGGAGATAGAATGCCCCTGGGTTCCATTCCCAGTACCACAAAATAAATAATTAAATAAATAAATGGCTTTATTGTTACATGAGTAATTCAATGAGTTTGGATTCTGTTAAGATTTATTGTAAAATTCTAAACATATTTGCTAAGACTCTGTGGTCCTATGACTCTATGTCCTAGTAACGTAAAACTCCACAATTGCAGAATTCTGGAAGACCAAGCCTAGGGCTCTGAGGTTTTACAATTGAATCTAATATGTTAAAGAACATATGGGTTCCTAAGAGTCCCTGGTCCCAAAACTGATCCTGCAAACCTACTGGCCACCAGTGAGTCCAGATACAGTGGCCCTGAGCCTCCTCCTGGGCCCTCTGGAGGCCGACACCCCACCCATGCCACAAAGGCTGCACAGGTAAGCTTACCTGAGGGCCATGCAAGAGTAGGAGTAGCCCACAAAAGGCAGGTGGACCCCCAGCGGCATGCCTTCTGGAATGTCCGACAGCGTCTCCTACACACAGGACACACTGTTCTCATGGCTGGCCCCTCACCCCTTTCTGATCATGACTTAAAATGTCCCTCAAGCCGGCCCCAACTCAGGGATCATCTAAGACAGCTCCTCCATCATTTTTTTCTTGTATCCTCTTGCTTCCTTCTAGGGCCTGGCCACACTATAACTACATCCTTCTCTGGACTGTAAGTAGATGAGGGCAGAGACCAGGGCTGACTTGGTCAGTGCTGTGTCCCCAGAACTGCCCTGTACAAGGGCACCAGAGCTGAGCAAGCATTCCTGGACAGCTTAGTAAACACTGAAGGAGAGAGAGAGATGGCCTAAGGTAGGAAGTTTCCTCTACCTCTCATATCTCTAGGTCTCAGCTCAGATAATCCCTTCCTCCAAGAAGCCCCCTAGCACCTTCCATGCTGAATCAAGAGACTGACCCCCTGTACTGCCTCATCTCAGCCCTGACCACTCTGGGGCCTTACTGATTGGGGGCTGGACTGTATCCCCATTGGACTCAAAGTCTAGGTTAACACCAGGTCCCCAGCACTGGGTAGGCACTGAGCAGGTGGCCTAGGGAATGAATGACTCAGATCCCAGGAAGTGGGCACTGTCATTACCCCAATTTTTATGGAGGGGGATGGGGAGGTTCCCTCAGCCCAATGGGGCCGCAGGTACCTACCCCGCCCCCGCTCACCATGGCAGTGAGCCCGTCCTCCACCACGTCGAAGTTGCATGTGTCCGTGGCGCCTTCAAAGTCTGGTGTAAAGGGGGGGACGCTGTCTCGAAGACCCTCCCAGTCAAGGCCAAAGAAGAAAGGATGCTTTCGGAAATCGTCTGCTCCATCCCGGCCTAGCCGCATCTCAGCGGGACACAGCAGCCCCTGGATGAGGTCTCGAGCCTCCTCTGGGACCCCTGTGTCTGCCAGCGGCAGAGACAGGTGTTCCTGCTCGAGGGAGGGAGAGGGAACGAGGCGATGGCGGCCTGGGAGCACGAGCAGAGGGAGAGCAGGGGTTGCTTGGGGCTGAGCTCACCTTGTAATGGACGATCTTGCCATAGGTCTCAGCGGTCGAGTCGGCATAAAAGGGCGTCTGCCCATAAAACATTTCATAGGCAAACACGCCCAGTGCCCACCAGTCACACTCAGGCCCATAGGTGCCTGTCCCAGGCCCGCCGCCCACGGCCTGCAGGATCTCTGGAGACAAGTAGTCTGGAGTGCCCACAGCCACCAGCGACCGTACCTGTGCCAGCAGGACCAGAGTTGGACTCCTGAAAGCTTACTCCCGCACCCTGCTTGCTTAACGCTGCACTTTGGGACACGCTTCGTTCAAGGTCGCCTCTCTCTCTCTCCAGCTCTAAACCTAGCCCCACCTCCAACCTAGCTCCACGCACAACTCAGCCCCATTGGTGGGCGGAGTTGCCCCTGGTGGGCTCACCGTTCCATCCGCCCGCAGCTTGAGGCAGGAGCCAAAGTCCGCTAAGCGGATGTGGCCACAGCGGTCCAGGAGGATGTTGTCTGGCTTGATGTCCCTGTGCAGAGGGAAGAGGAGAGGGATGAGTGCCCCCGCCCCCCCCATCTACCCCTTTGCGCAGTTCCGCCCAGGGCTCCACCTCCCCCTACTGAGATTATACAAATCTGGTCCCCACTCCCCAGGCCCCGCCCACACCAGGCCCCACTAACCTGGTCTCTCTCAGTCCCTATCAGCTTTGGCTTCCAACCTTCAAGGTACCCTTCCCATAAAAACTTTGCTATCCTGCCCAGGCCACGCCCCTCCACTCCTGCCACGCCCACCTGTGCACATAGCCCAGCTGGTGCACTGAGTCTATGGCCATGACAATCTCGGCCAGGTAGAAGCGCGCCATCTCTGCCGGGATCCGCTCCCCAAACTTGCTCAGCAGCGTTAGCAGGTCCCCGCCCACGTAGTACTCCATGACCAGGTACTGAGAGGGAGTATGTCATAGGGGGTCAGCAGTCCCCCTAGGCATGGGCCTCTCATCACCAGGGGCAGACTCCCAGAAGAACATCCAGCCCTGAAGCCCCATGCCCACTGGAGATCCAGAGATCTTCAAGGCCAAATCAGAGACGCGCACACACACACACCACATACACAAAACCTTTTCCAGAATGTCACTGGACAGAGATTCACTCCCCTGGAGACGTTCAGAAGAAAAGAACTCAGATACCACCCAAGGGAAGATCCCAGATACCACTCAAGAGACAGCTAGCCCACCCAGGTGAGTGTACTCCAACAGACGAATCTTCATGCCAGAGACCCCAGAATGAGGCCAGAAAGAGAGCAGTAAAGAACATCACCTCCATCCCAGGTGAGGAAGCCTCTCCTCTACCTGAGAGTTCCCACCAACACAGAAACTCCAGTGCAGGCATTTCAGGTCATCTCCCCAACCCTACAAGTTCCTTTCTCTACCCAGGCCTCCTTAATAAGAAAGCAAGAGAGAGAGAGAGAGAGAGTGAGTGTGTGTGTGTGTGTGTGTGTCTGTCTGTCTGTCTGTCTTCCTAATCACCGGAGACTGGAGCTCACCAGGTAATTCTCATCCTGGAAGGCAAAGTGCAGCTGCGTGATCCAACGCTGATCTCCATTCACTAACACATCCCTCTCTTCACGGAAGCACGACACCTGCGCGGCACCCGGAGGAGCTGAAGAAGGTGAGGAAGTCCATTCTTGACTCCCCCTACCCCCCAGCCCCAGCCCTCACCTCGCCTCTCTTCAGCATGTCCCACTTATTCATGATCTTCATGGCATACACCTGGCCTGTCTGCTTCATCTTCACCACCGCTACCTGAAGGCCAAAACAGGGTGACTGACAGAAGCAGAGGTGGCCAGAAAAACAAGGTTCGCCTAGACCAGACTCCTCCCATCCCCACCCAGCAGAGGCCTCGCCCCCCCCCGCCCCCTCACTGGCTGTACCACGCCCATTGGCCTCAAGCCCTGCCTCCACCCCAAGCCTTGTCTTCTTAGGTTCTCTCAGTCATTCATCAATTTCCAAGGCCCCGCCCCGAGCTCCTATGCCCCGCCCACCACAAGTAAAGTCCTGGCTCACCTCGCTGAATGCCCCGCGGCCGATCACCTTCAGAATCTCAAAGTCATCCCTCTGCAGCCGGACCTCCTTAAGCCTCGCAGTGATGGGGTCCGCTGGGGGAAGGGGAGCAGAGGAAGTACCTAGTCACTTGGACAATTACTATAGAGAAGGGTCTGTCCCTCAGTTTCCCCTTCTTCCTGCCTCAGCTTTGCTTTAGTTCACAAGGGCTCTCCCACGAAAACACCACATGAGGTTCTGGAGTCGTAAAACTGCCCTCCCATGGAGATGAAATGTCTGGGAGTCCAGTTTGGGGACAGGGCATTGGGCCACAGGGCTCCAATGAGGCACAAGATGGGAACAGTAGGGTAAAGAATGTCTGCAGAATGGAAGGTCTTGAATGACAGAGGGAGAAGGAAATAAGTCCCAGGTCTACCTGGGACTCCTGAGCCCCAGGTCCTCCACCCCCACTCTGGGTGATGGTTAAGTGGGGTCCCAATCTCCACCCCAAAGTTCTCATTTAGTGTTCTGGGCTATGGCCCAGGACTACAATTGATCAGTTCATCTAGAGAGAGCTGTGGTTCCTGAAGCACACTTAGGGAACAAAGTTTGCAGCTGGGAGGACTGGGAGAGGGAGGCTTAACCAGGGGTACACACAGCTTGGGCAGGTTGGAAGGTCCTCACAGATCTCCACAGGAGGCAGGAAGAGGACTTTGCTGACGGATGGCCAGCAGCACTTCAGGAGATAAGGGCCTACACCTAACAACACTCAATAGAGCAGTTTGAGAGTGGGACAGGCCGGGGGTGGGGGCTGGAGACTCTGGGAGCAATGGGCAGAGGGAGGCCTGGCCTCCCAGAAGAGAAAGAAGCCAGGACTTGGGAATCAGGATGGACGAGGGATGGGTATGAGCAGGTAAGGGGAAACTGAGTGGGTGATGGAGGGGAGAGAGGGGGTTTGGGGAAAGTGGGCCCATAGGGAAGAACCAGCCAGGGCCAAGGATGGGGGAGGGAGGAGAGAGTCAAGACATTGAGCCCTTTTAAGGCAGTGGGAACCCAGCCCCCCTCCCCCCCCCCCCGAGGCCTGGCAGGGGAGGGGTGCAGGACGCAGTTCAGGCCACAAAAGGATTGCTCCTTCCAAGAGAGCCAGACCCCTGCCCCCACCCTAGGTCTCAGTTTACCCCACCAGCCCAGCTTAATCCTCTGCGAAAGGCAGGCTGAGAGAGTCACTGAGAACTGAGAGAGTGGGGGAGTGGAGAGCTGGGGAGAAGGTTCTTCCAGAGGCCCAGTGACCTGGCTCTTGGCCTCCACCTTCCCATCTGTGAAATGGAAAAGAAGGAAGAGGACCAGGCCTCTCCCGGTAGACACAAAAGGGAGCCTGGGAAGGTGGAGACAGGAGACAGTGACCAAGACAGTGACACACACACAGGCCAAGGACCAAGAGCAGGACACCAAAGGACAGACATGTGGAATGACAGAGTAGAAGGATGTTTGGGGCAACAGAAACGAAAGAGCCTAAGCCCTGGGCGGGGTGTTGAGTGGGGGCAACAAGGCAGGAAGCTGGCACTGAAGCATTTTTCCACCAGATTGTTTTCAGGACCTGAAAAGACCTTTCGAGAAGGGACCTTTTGAGTAGGACAACTGGAGGGTTGGAGGCTCTGATCTGTCGGGGACCACAGGCTGACCCATGCAGGTGAGCTGGGGTGGTGGCTGGAACCCGCAAAGAAGTGGGCACCCCCAGAGCCCTAAGTTGTTCCTCCTCAACTTGGGGAGCAGAGAGAGGAGCTGGCTGGTCCTTCCCCAGGCCTGTGTGAGTCACTGCACCCTACCAGTTCCTGGGCACCTGTTAGGGCAGCTGGAAAGGCTGGCGCCTAACACCTGCCCATCGGCCGCACCCCTGGCAGCTGCACCATGGTGGCCCTCCCCACATGCTTCTGTGTTCTGGGAAAGCTGGGGGGATGAGGATCCTAAGAGAGGGGCTGCCAGCATGTCTTTAAACCTAGACTCAGGCAAGTGGAGCAGGAAAACAGAAAACTGTGCCCAGCCTAGCCTGCCATAGTTCCCTTCTCCAGCCATCGCTCTGAGTCATGGCCGCTCTGGCCTCTGCTGACCTTCCTCTGCCCTGCCAGGGAGGCAAAGGGGTCAAGAGCATATTACCGCGGGACCTAGGACCAAGCTCTGGAGCCCTTACAGGAAGATCACTCCATGTCCACTCTACCCCTTAATAGTCAGGGCTGGGTGCCCAGACCCATCTCCTGCCTCTGTCCCCTTCACCCAGCCCAGGGAGCCCCTCAGGTAGCACTCACCCCACTGCAAGAAGTCGGCCACATACTTGTCCTGGGCCAGGTCGGAGGTACCGAGCTCCTGGTGGACGCCCAGGAGAAGGTCGAGCAGGGGCTCCAGCCCCAGGAAGCCAGGGTCCAGCACCAGTTGCTGGAGCCGCCTTAGCCGCACCTCGGCTGACATGTTGGGCAGGCAGCACCATGGCCCCTCCCCGGGCCGGGGCTTGGGGTCCTCCTGTCACAGGGCCTGGCAGACCCTATCCAGGCCCCAGAGCCCTGGCTGCATGTCTGCCTGTCCCTGGCTGTCCCCTGGGCCTCTCTGGCCACTTCTCTCTGCCGATGAAGCCTCCTCCTTTTCTTCCCACCCCTTGGTCCGGCCCCCTCCCGCCTCCCAGCTTTAACCCCTCACAAGCCAGCACCCCCAACTCCCTCCCTTCCAGGGCCCCTCAGAATGTTTCAGTGCTAGACCGCAGGGGATGATTGAAAACATCAACTTGAACTCCCAATAAAAAGGTGGAGTACAGTGAGTTATGTGTGAGAGATGCCAAGACGAGCCCTCCCATTGCCTAGAGGAGACCAATAGAGGCTGAGGGACCTAGAACCTACCCTCTTGTTCCTGCCAAGCTTCAGAGCTTGGGGTGGGGGGAAGGGGCAGAGGCCTGGGAAGGGGGGTGGGAGGCCAGAGCAGCTTCTCCTGTGACTCAGTGATGAATTCTGACTTTGGGACAGTTAAATTTAGCCCCTGGGCACTCTGTTTTACACTGACTTTCTCTTTGGCAAGAGGTAGGGAAGGGGTGCTAAGGAGAGGAGCAAGAGGGGAGGGTCTCAGGAGCCAAGGGCAGGGGTGAACTGTTGGCCAAAGTCTGAGGAAGGCAAGTGGTGGAGCCAGGCCCTTCCTAGGCAAAGGAGACCTCAAAATAGCTCCTTGGCCCCTGGCCGGGCAGCCACATTCCTGTCCAGGCTGGGATTAGAAACAGAAACATTTTGGGGGTGGAGCGGGGAGACACCACTCCCAGAGGCACTGGAGAGCCAGCCAGGAGGGATCTTGGCCTTTCTTTCCAGGGTGGACAGTTCTCCGGAGAGGAAATCATGGCTTCCAGCTGGCACTGGATGCTTGGGCTAAGGCAGGGTCTGGCCCAAGAACCTAGGCAGTAAAGACCTGTCCCCAGGGCAGCTCGGACTCTACTCCTGGGGGTCCCCTTGTTGGTACCTTGGGAGCTGTCAGGGGGAGCCCATCTCCACAGGCCCTGGAAGAATGGACCTGGACAGCTGTGTGGTATTTTAAAACAACTTTAAAAATGCCTGCCGAAGCCAGGCATGGTGACTCATGCTTGTAACCTCAGTACTCGGGAGGCTGAGACATGAGGATCACAGATTCAAAGCCAGTCTCAGCAATTTAGTGAGACCCAAATAAAATAAAAAGGGGCTGGAGGTATAGCTCAGAGGCAGAATGTCCCTGGGTTCAATCTCTAGTAACACACACACACACACACACACACACAAACACACACAGCCTGCAAGCCTGCCAACCTGCCAAGAACTTTGAAGAGGGGACCTAGCTGCCCTCTCCCCTCGATATTGGGGAGCCAAATGCTCTTCTCCTAAAGGCCCCTGCTCAGGGCTGGCTACCCCTCCCTCCCCAGGCTTTAGCTCTTGGGAACAGGTTGGGGGAGGCAGGCCTGGCTGCTGCTTCCTTTGGTAATAGCCAAACACACACACACTTCCTCTGGCCTTGCCTTGCAAATGGAACAGAGCCGCTGTGCAAACAGGGAACTTTAGTATAAATAAGAGGTCCTGGGGAACAAGGAGGGCCCTGGGGGCTTCCATAATTTAACACTCTTCAAAAGCACAGACAATAGCAAGGGGTGTTATAGGGTGGGAGCTGGGAGGGGAGGGCCACCCCCTGCCCCCCGCCCTCTCAACCCAGGGCATGCTGCAGAGCTGGGGCTGCTGCAGAACTGGGGCTCTTGCGGTTGAGGACTTTCTCCCCAGGAGTGACCAGTCACATGCTGGGGACAGGGATGTGGATTAACACTGATGTTTCAGAGGAAGGGGTCATTGTACTTGGCAGTGGGTGGGGACAAGGCTCATGGGCCACTACATCCCCCATGTGTGGGCCAGTCTGGAGAGCCCCCCAATATTTGTGCAGGGTGGGGGACCCAAACAGTCCTTCCATCATGGTTAGTCTTGTTAATACGTTGATCCGTGAAATCAGCAGGGAGGGTTATGGCTAGGAGGCTGGGGGCATGGGGTGAAGACCCCGACATCCACGACTTCACACCACTGTGCCACTTGGGGAGTTGCCTGGTTGGGAGGAGATGCCCTGGGGAGGATGAGAGGGAGACGAGAGAGGTTAGAAAGCACCTGGGGTGTCTACCAGTACCCAGGGAAGGAGCCAGCCAGAGTCCTCATGGCTGCCACCATCCTGGCCCTGCCCCTGGGTCCACCCCAAACCCAAGGCTGCTGCCCTAGACTCAGGAACATAAGGCTCAGCTAGCTTCCCTATCCCAGCAGTGGACACTTTTATACAATAATTAAAATTCTCAGGTGATCCTGGGCAGAGGTAATGGGGTAGGTGTAGGATGGGGGAGAAGGGGAAGCTAGGGTTCCCTTTTTACTGGAAAGGGGGGTGCCTCAGATGCTGGAAGGGAAAGAACTCAGGGACAGTCCTACCTCTACCACTGACTTGCTGGGTGACCTGGGCCAACTTCCTTCCCCTGCCTGGGCCTCGGTCTCCTCGTCTGTGAACTAGGGAGATAGAGGGGTCTTTCAGGACTCAGTCAGACTCCCCACACCCCACCACCCTTGCCTCTGAGTCTGCTCTCAGATTCTAGGCAGGACTCTTAAGTTTCTTTGTGGTACTGCAAGGGCATTTTACCTCCAAGCTACACCCCCAGCACTATTTTATTTTGAAACAGGGTATCAGTAAGTTGCAGAGGGCCTCACTAAGTTGCAGTTGCTAAGGCTGCACATACACCTGTGATCCTCTTGCCTCAGCTTACCAAGAATTGGGATTACAAGCGTGTACCACTATGCCCAGCTGACTCTAAGCTTCTAAAACCAAGGATCCACGGAACTGAGCTATGGCCCTCAGATCTGGGAGCATGGGCACTGAGCCCAAACCCTAAAAAGTTGAGACACCCAAGACAAGCTCCAAGGTCACAAAGTGCCAAGCCTGAACCCGCATCCACCCCCTGCCTGTCTGAAAAGTAGGTACCTCCTAAGAAGCAATGAGTAGTAAGAAAGGGGCAGTGACTTGCCCAGGGTCACATAGGGAGCAGAAGTGTAGGCCTGGACCCTGGGGCCTGATTCCAGCTCATGCCTACTGCAGCGGGCTCTGTCTGACCCTAAGAGTCCAGGATCCAGGCCAGAAGCCAGGCCTGCCAACTCAATCTTTTTTTTTTTTTTTGTGGTACTGGGGATTGAACAAAGGGGCGTTCTACCTCTGAGCTACACCCCCAGCCCTATTTTTTATTCTTTATTTTGAAACCGGGTCTCACTAAGTTGTGGAGTGCCTCACTAGGTAGCTGAGGCTAGCCGCGAACCCGGATCCTCCAGTCTCAGCCTCCCAAATGCTGGGATTACAAGCGTGCGCCACCACGCCCAGCTTCAATCTTGCCCTTAGTGTGTTGGCCCAAAACACTCCAAAAAAGTTTCGCCATGTAAAATCCAGATTTCCCACAGAAATAGGTTCTACTTCAAGTGACAAGCACTAAGACAGGGTCATAGCTGGCCATAGGCCCCACCACTCCCAGCTGTCTCATCCTCCTGACCTTCTTTCTGCTGAATGATGCCAAGGGTTCTAGAAACCTATCGCCCTTAAGCCTTGGAGATCTTGTCCTGGGACACTAAGATTGCCATGCTTCCCCTCCTGCCACGCAGCCAGAGGTTGTGTCAAGTGAGCCAGCCCTGGTGTGTACATGTGTGCCCTTTACCCAGACTCACCGCCTTGCCGGGCCGGGCCCAGGTACAGATGAGGCCCTCCTGGCAGGCAGTGATGATGCAGTCCTCCAGGAACAGCAGCACCGTCAGCCGCTCCTGTGCGATCTTCTTACACACAAGGGGCTCCAGCAGTGGCACCTCATGGATGCGCGGGCACAACGCAGTGCCCAGCACCTTGGCAGGGTCCAGGCGGCTGCGGGGTGCAGGACCACTGGGCTTGTCACCACCACCACTGCCCCCACTGCCACCCCGGCTGATGTTGCCCAGGCTGTGGTAGCGCTTGTGCTCCTTCTCTGCCCCACGGTCCCTCCGCTCCTGCAGTGTGAGTGTGGCAAAGCGGCCGATGCTGAACGGTGTGCCCGGCTCCGTCGCTGTGCCTGGGCCAGCCTTGCCACCACCCGCCGGGTGCGGGAGGCTGTTGGATCGAGAAAGGGAGCGGGGCAGAGGGCCAGGGCCAGGGCCAGGGCCAGGGCCAGGCTCAGCACCCCGAGAGCTGCTGGTGGCTGGCGGTGTGGCTCCAGGTGTGCCAGGGAGGGTGCGGGTGCGGGCCAGGGGTGGGTGCGGGGAAAGCACATCTTCAGTGAGGTCCCACAGGCAGAACTGCGTGTCCTGGCCCGCCGAACCGAAGCGGTAGGTGATAGAGCCAGCCTTGGGCAGTGGGGAGAGCGGGACTCCCCCACCTGAGCCTGTACCAGGGGCCTCAGGCTCCTCCTCCTCCTCCTCGCCGCTCCGATCCCCATCCCCACTGGTTGCTGTAGCCTCTTCTGCCCTTGTGGTATAGGGGTCAAAGGCCACAGCATTGACCCAAGATTTGTGACCATGGCCTCGAGCTACCACACGGCCCTCAGTGAAGGACCACACAGTGACCAGGTCATCTTCACCTCCCGTCACTACATACCGGCCATCAGGACTCCAGCACACACACAGTAGGCCCCCAAAGTAGCTCTTCATGAGCCCACGCAGGAGCATGGAGTCGAAGTGGAAGACACGCAGGCAGCCATCTTGGCTGACGCAGGCCAGGTGCCGGCCATCGGGTGAGAAAGCAAATTCATTAAGTGGCCCTTCACCAACTGCCCACTTGGCCAGAGGGTTGCGAGGCGCCTTGCTCTTGGCAGCATAAACAGCAAAGCCCTCACCCTGCTTCAGGAGGCTGTACTGGGGCGGGGCTGAAGCGCAGGGATGGCTGACATTATACAGGTACAAGTGGCCGCTGGCGTGAGACGCCAGGAACAGGCTCTCTGATTCAGGCAGCCACTTCAGGTATGTCACTTTGGTCTTGTCGATCAGCCGCTGCAAGAGGAAACAGGCTGGGGTTGGGAGAAGGCTATTACCCCTGACAGGCCTCCCCCTAGGGCCTCATGACATGAGCCAGTTCACATAGCTGGTTTCATTATAGGCCCAGGCCCTGCCTGGAGAAAGAAGACACCAGGTCATGGAAATGCAGGGGAACAGGAGTGGCCTGTGAGGTGGCCACAGGGAATTCTATGGAGGCTGTGTGTTCCATCTTTAGCAAGAAGACAGTCCTGCCTGCCAGAGGACTGTCTTCTGTCTAGCCCTTCCTCCATCCCCACCATGTCAGGCGTAAAGCAAAAAATATATTTACAAAATGTTGGCTCCCCAAGAAAGGTCTGTTTGGTCAGGGTTTTCACGCTAGTGCACGCAGTAGTACACACAGAAGGTGCAGTAAAGATACTTCCTGGACAAATGAATGACAGTCTCATGTAGCCAGCTGCTTAGATCAAAAACCTTCTTGGTTCTAGACAGCCAGGCATGGTGGTTCACACTTGCAATCCTAGAACTTGGAAGGCTGAGACAGGACGATCACAAGTTTGAGGACAGCCTCAGCAAGTAGTGACTCTCATCACTATTCCAAATAAAAATAAAATAGGGCTGGGAGTGTAGCTCCGAGGTAGAATGCCCCTCGGTTCAGTCCCCAGTATCACAAAAAAACAAACAAAACAAAACCTTCCAGGCAGCTGGCTTAAAATCCCAGTACTTGGGAAACTGAGATTGGAAGATCATGGGCTTGAGGCCAGCCTCAGCAACTTAGTGAGACCCTGTTTCAAATTAAAAAATAAAGTAGGGCTGGGGATCCAGCTATACCACTCCTGGGTATCTTTCCAAAGGGACTGAAGTCAGGACGTTATAGTAATATATGCATATCCATGTTTATAGCAACACAACTCACAACAGCCAAATTATGGAACCAACCTAGGTGTTGAATGGATTACAAACTTATGGGATATACACCCAACAGCATTCTACTCAGCAGTAAAGAACAAAATAATGTCATCTACAGGAAAATGGATGGACCTGGAGAACATTATGTTATGTGAGATTAGCCAGTTACAGAAAATGAAGGGTCATATATTTTCTCATACATGGAAGTTAAGTAATCAGGATACCAGAAGGACTTCAATGGAGGAGAAACTCCAGTGGAACCAGGGAGGTGGTCTAGGGGAAAGAAAGGCGTTGGAGGGGGAGGATCAATGAAGGAATTACTTCCATCGACATTATGTATCTATGTGAGAATTCCAGTGTGGGCCTCAACACTCTACAGCGGAGGGAGGGGCGGGGGCGCGGGAGGGAGGGAGGCAGGGAGGGAGGCATGGAGGGAGGCAGGCATGGAGGGAGGCATGGAGGGAGGCGGGAAGGGAGGCAGGGGAGCCGCGCTGCTGTGCGCTGTAGTCAGCATCACTATGAACTACAAAACGATGTAAGACATAATGCACCAGTAGAAATATAAAACAAAGAACATAGGCACTAAAAAAAAATAGGGCTGGGGGTGTAGCTCAGAGGTAGAATGCTCCTGGATTCAATACCCAGTACTACAAAAGCCAAAAACCAAACCAAACCTTCTAGACATCTCCATCCAATCCTCCAATAAATCCTGTGGGCTCGGCCTTCAACACTCAGAACACGACCTCTCACCACCCCACTGTAGTCACCCTGGCCCCAGCTGTCGCCCATTCCACGATGCCTCCTACCTGGCCTCCAGGTCCCCAGCACCTGAGGCCTGGCTCTTCTATACAGTTGTCAGAGAGCCACTGCCAAATGTAAGCCAGCATGTGGCACTGCCCCGCCTGGAGTATTCTGCAGTCTTTCTCAATCAAGGTTCCAGAGAGAATTCAGCCCTAAAGCCCGTAGGCAGCCACTGAGTGTGATGAATGGACTTCTCTTTCAGGGATCTATGCTGTCTCCTATCCTGGGAGATGAGAAAGTCATTAGCCCTCTAGTCACTTTTGTCCTATGCCTCAGATGAACCAGGCTGCGAAAGGCTGCTCCATGACTGGGTGCAGTGGCACAGACCTGCAATCCCAGTACTTGGGAGGCAAACTGCCCCTGGCATCAAAACCCACCCCCTGCCCCTCCAAAAACGGCTGTTCCATGGGCTTCCATCTACAAGGAAAAGGCAGTCTTTTCCATAGCCTTCTAGGTTTACATGAACCACCCTTCCTAGTATTTCATCTATCATCCTGTCTCCCTCAATCACTGCTCTGGCCCCAGAGCCTTTTGACTGTCCTGCTTCAAGGTGTTCATCCTAGCCATTCCCTCTACTCAGAATATCCTTCCCCAGGGAACTTTATTTACGCAGGATTACATATTTATTTGCTACTAGGGATTGAACCCAGGAGGCTTCTACCTCTGAGTTACATCCCCATCCCTTTTTTTTATACTAGGGATGGAACCCAGGGGCATTCTACATCTGAGCTACACCCCTAGTCCTATTTGTGTTCTTTATATTGAAACAGGGTAGCCGGGCATGGTGGCACACGCTTATAATCCCAGCATTAGGGAGGCTCAGACCAGAGGATCCGGGTTCGCGGCCAGCCTCAGCTACCTAGTGAGGCACTCTGCAACTTAGTGAGACACAGTTTCAAAATAAAGAATAAAAAATAGGGCTGGGGGTATAGTCGGAGGTAGAATGCCCCTGAATTCAATCCCCAGTACCGCAAAAAAAAAAAAAAAAAAAAAGAAACAGGGTCTCACTAAGTTGCAGAGAGCCTAAGTAGCTGAGGATGGCTGCGAACCCGGATCCTCTGGTCTCAGCCTCCCAAGCACTGGGATTATAAGCATGTGCCACCACTCCTGGCTCCAATTTTTATTTTTATTTATTTTTTTGTGGTACTAGGGATTGAACCCTGGGGCGTTCTACCTGAGCCACACCCTCAGCCCTATTTTATTTTTTAGTTTGAAACAAGGTCTCACTAGGTTGCTGAGAGTCTTGCTATGTTTTTTTTTTTTTTTTTTTTTTTTTGCGGTACTGAGGATTGAACTCAGGGGCATTCTACCTCCGAGCTACACCCCAGCCCTATTTTTTTATTCTTTATTTTGAAACAGGGTCTCACTAAGTTGCGGAGTGCCTCACTAGATAGCTGAGGCTGGCCGAGAACCCGGATCCTCCGGTCTCAGCCTCCCAAATGCTGGGATTACAAGCGTGCGCCACCACGCCCGGCTTCTTGCTATGTTATCAAGGCTATCCTCAAGTCCTTGAACCTGCAATCTTCCTGTCTCTGCCTTCCAAGTACTGAGATTACAAGCATGCACCACCACATCTGATTTTTTTGTGTGTGTGGTGCTGGGGTTTGAATCCAGAGGCATTCTACCTCTGAGCTATATTCCCAGTCCAATTTTATTTCACTAAATTGCCGAGGCTGGCTTTGAGCCTGCGGTGATCCTCTTGTCTCAGCCTCCCAAGTACTGGCATTACAAGCATGCACTACCACACCTGGCCTATTTTTTATTTTGAAACAGGGTCTCACCAGGTTAATGAGTCTACTACTTGCTCAGGCTGTCCTTGAACCTGTCCTCCTTCTCTCTCAGCCACCCAAGTACTGAGATTACAAGCATGTGCTACCACCCTCAGCTCCTATTTATTTAATTTATTTATTTATTTATTTATTTATTTATTTATTTATTCATTCATTCATTTTTGTGGTATTGGGGTTGAACCCAGGGGCATTCTACCTCCAAGCCCTTTATTCTTTAGTTTGAAACAGGGTCTCTCTAAGTTGCAGAGGGCCTCACTAGGTAGCTGAGGCTGGCAGCGAACCTGGACCCTCCAGTCTCAGCCTCCCAGGTACTGGGATTACAAGCGTGCGCCACCACACCTGGCTCCGGCTCCTATTATTTTGAAACAGGGTCTAAGTTGCTGAGGCTGGCTTTAGCATTCCAAGTACTGGGATTACAGAAATATTCCACCATACCTGGCTCTTCAGATTTTCATTTCAATGTCACCTTCTAGCAAGGCCTTTCCTGACCACCTGATTTCAGCTCACCAGCACCCCTCCAGTCCCTTATCAGGCCTTATCACTGCCAACATACAAGGCACTGAACTTATCCCACAAGTGTCTGGCTTGATTGAAAGTTCAGCAAGGGCCGCCCTTCTGTCTGTTCACTGAGATGTGCTTGGAACAACGCCTGGCACAGGATGGACACTCAATAACTATTTTGTGAATGGATGAGCTAATGAATTTTTAGTCCATTCAATGTTCTACTTGCTCCTTTCAGCCATTCACTCATTCTGAGAGTATTTATGGAACACTTTCTCTGGACCAGAGAGATCAAGATACAGGACAAGAGTAGTCCCTGCCTGCGGATAATGTCATTCTGCTGGCATCTCCTCTTGAGTCAAGTTGGCCCAGATTGAGGAATCTCTATGTATGATTTTACAACAGTCCTGTGAGGTAGGGATAAGAGCCCCATTATGCAGAGGAGGAAAACTGAGACTCAGAATAGTCACCTTCTCAAAGTCATATGGTGAGTATATGATGCAGCAAGGATTTGGATCCAAAGCCCAGATTTTGAAAAGTAAGAGCATCAAAAAGTGTCCCAACAGCCGGGCATGCTGGCCACTCCTATAATCCCAGTACTTGGGAAGCTGAGACAGAAGGATACCAGGTTTGAGGACAAGACTCAGCAAGTAGTGAGAACCTGTTCCAAAATAAAAATAAAAGCCAGGTGTGGTGGCACACGCTTATAATCCCAGCATTTGGGAGGCTGAGATTGGAGGATCCGGGTTCGCGGCCAGCCTCAGCTACCTAGTGAGGCCCTCCACAACTTAGTGAGACCCTGTTTCAAAATAAAGAATAAAAAATAGGGCTGGGGATATAGTTCCGAGGTAGAATGCCCCCAAGTTCAATCCCCAGTACCACAAAAAAAAAAAAAAAAATAGGACTGGGGGTGTAGCTTGGGGGTAGAATGCCGCTGGGTTCAATCCCCAGTACTGCAATAAGTAAATAAATAAATAACAAAAATAAAATAGGGCTTGGGGTTGAGTACCAAAAAAAAGTCTCAAATAGTCACAAATGGGCACCACAATTTCTCACCCATCAGTTGATGAAAACTCAAGGAAGAAAGCATTCATCATAGAGCTAACATAGCAGACAGTACACACCATCCCTCACCTCTTCTCCACTTTGCCCCCTCTGTCCTACACTGCTCCCAGGCAGCTGCCCCTCAGGACAAATAGCCTAAGTGTGAGCGGGAAGAGGAATAGTTTGGGGCCCACCTCCATTCCCCAAGTTACCTCCTCATTGAATAGCTTGCTGGTGTCCTTCTTGATGAGATCTAGGTACTGCACCTGGCCGGCAGAGAAGCCCACCAGCAGGGAAATGGTCTCTGTGGCAGCGGTGAACTGGTTGAAGTCGTGACAAGTGGGCTGGGTGCCCTTGTAGATCCGCTTGTCGATGGGTTTGTTGAGATCAATGGACTTGAGTGGTGGGAGAAAAGGAGTTAATGGTTTATACCACTGAGAGGAAGGAAGAGGGTTCTGAGGTTGGGGAAAACCACTAACAGGAAGCAGAGTTAAATCCCTAAGGGAAGTGGGTATGTGGGTGAAAAGGGAGGGGCAACCACAAACAGGAAGGGGACCCAAATCAGAGAGTGGGGGAGAAAAACAGACTGGAAGAACATCCCCCAAGATCACAGAGTCTTTCTAAAACAAGACCCTCCCACCCCGAATTTAGGGACACTCTTGCTCACAGGATCAGTGCACAATTCCTGAGTTCTGATTTGTTTTCAGTCTCCTCAGTCCCCATAACCTCAGCAACTCCCTTGGAGTTTAGCACAATATTTCAACCTCTGGGTCACTCAAGTCATAAGGACTCTACAGCCCAACATCCCCCAACCACCTTCAATTCAGAGTCGCTAAACTTCAGAAATTCTGTCACAGTTCAGGGACCTATCAACCCTCATGGTCCCCACATTTTGGGTACATTCATTCACTTCCAGCTCTCAGGATCTTCATTATTCCAGGGTCTCATCCCTGTGGACTCTACATCGCTTTGGAGATGCCCATCATGCCTGAGGATTTCCCAGGACCTCCCATCACCTCAGACCTCCCACAGGTTAGACTCTCATTTCTTCCAGGACCCTCATTATCTCTAGACCCCAATTTTTCTTTTCTTTGGGAGAGTAAGAATGTGCTAGACAAGTTCTCTACAAGAGCTACACCCCTTGCCCCATGACCCCAATTTCTCTCGGATTTCATTCACCTATTTCCTCTAAGACTTCCAGAATCTTCCTCACTCCTGAGCTCCTCAAGTCTCAAGAACCCTCTCCAGCACCTCCAGACAGCAATACTTCTGGATTACCCATCTCGTCTGAGCCTGTATCACCTAAGAATTCCCCAACATCTGCACAATGCCTGCCACTCCCCAGAACCTGGGGTACCCGACATCACCTCAGATACCGCATTACGTTCGGCATACTCGAAATCCCCAAACCCTCAAGCAGGAGGATTTTCCAATCATCTTTCAGAATCCTGCATTATCTCCAGGAAGGATGCCTACCTCAGAGCCCCACTGCAATTTGGTCCCTATAATTTAGGGACTCCCGTCCTCTCACACCTAGGCCCCCACGATGCGGGCCGCTCACCCTTTGGCTCCCGCGGCGGCAGCAGCCCGGGTAGAAATAAAGCTCGCGGCCCAAGTTGAAGCAGACTCGGTCTCCTCCGGCGCCCAACCCCGCGGGCGTGGCGGGCGGCTCCCCAGCCCCGACGCTGTCGGGCTCCCCGAGGCGCACAAGGCTAAGGCGTACCGCTGGCAGCGCGGGCCCGGGCCCAGGGCCTGCGGGCGGCGGGGACGACGCGGGGCCCGCGGCGCCAGGGCCGGAGGCTGAGGCCGGGCCGGGCGGGGGTTGCGGCGGCTGGGGCGGCGCCGAGGTCTGGGTGGAAGCCGGACCCGACCTGCGAGCAGCGCCGTCCCCGGGGAGCAGCTTGTAGAAGCCCTCGCGGGTGCGAAACTGCGACTTGATCTCCGCGCAGTCCCCCATGGCGGCGCCGGGGCCCGAGCCGCCCTCTGCGCCGCCGGCCGCCATCTTGGGCGCCCCCCGGGCCCCGCCGCTGTCGGACCGCCGCCCGCCGCCCGCCGCCCGGCCCCCTGCCGGAAGTCGCGGGCACGCGCCGGAAAAGGTGGGGTCGTCACCCCAGCGACGGCTCTTCGATTGGCACCCGGATCCGAAGGCGGGACGATCCCCGGCCGTCGCTCGGGTAACGGTTCAGGAGCTGAGGGCGGGGCTGAGGGATGGGCGCGGCCTTTGTGCCTGCAACCGACTTGTGGTTGGCTGCGGGGGCGGGTTCCTCAAGGGAAGGACGGCGAGGCCAATTAGAAAACTCTGGTCCCTAACAACGGCGCCCTGGGAACCGTTTGCCTAGCAACGGAGAGACCCTCAAGAGAAGGTCTGGTCCCTAGCCCAGGCTTCCCATGACGTCACAACGGACCCCCGGTGATCCTTGTGTCTTCTTAGATTCCCAACAATACGCCTCCTTGACCTTCAGTGTTTCCCATTAACATCTTTTTTTTTTTTTCTTTTCGATGCTAGGAATTGAACACAAGGGTGTTTTACCTCTGAGCTACAAGCTCAGTCCCATTTTATTTTACTTTTGTGGTACTGGAATTGAACCCAGGGGATTCTATCTCCGAGTTACACCCTCAGCCCTTTTTATACTTTTTTTTTTTTTTTTGGTACTGGGGATTGAACTCAGGGGCATTCTACCTCCGAGCTATACCCCCAGCCCTATTTTTTACTTTATTTTGAAACCTGGTCTCACTGAGTTGCAGAGTGCCTCACTAGATAGCTGAGGCTGGCCGCGAACCCGGATCCTCCGGTCTCAGCCTCCCGAATGCTGGGATTACAAGCGTACACCACCACGCCCGGCCCTTTTTATACTTTTTATTTTGAAACAGGGTCTCACTAGGTTGCTAAGAGTCTCACTATATTGCTGAGGCTGTCCTTGAACCCACCATCCTGCTGTCTCAGCCTTCCAAGTCTTGGGATTACAAGCATGTGCCACCATGCCAGGCTCTTATTTTTTATATTTATTTATGTATTTATTTTGGTACTGGGAATTGAACTCAGGGGCATTCTACCTCTGAGCTATACCCCCAACCCTACTTTATTTTTATTTTGAAACAGGGTCTCAGATTGATGAGAATCTCATTACTTGCTGAGAGTGTCTTCGAACCTACAATCCTCCTGTCTCAGCTTCCCAAGTACAAGGACTGGGATTACATGTTTACAAGCATGCACCACCACACCTGACTTTTTTTTTTTTTTTTTTTTCAGTACTGGGGATTGAACCCAGGGGCATTCTACCTCCGAGCTACACCCACAGTCCTTTTTTTTTTTTTTTTTCTTTTTATTTTTTTTTTTTTTTCAGTACTGGGGATTGAACTCAGGGGGGTTCTACCTCCGAGCTATACCCCCAGCCCTATTTTTTATTCTTTATTTTGAAACCGAGTCTCACTAAGTTGCAGAGTGCCTCACTAGGTAGCTGAGGCTGCCTGAGAACCCGGATCCTCCGGTCTCAGCCTCCCAAGTACTGGAATTACAAGTGTGCATCACCACACCTGGCTCTGACTTATTTTTTATTTTATTTTATTTTTTTTGCGGTACTGGGGATGGAACTCAGGGGCATTCTACCTCCGAGCTATACCCCCAAACCCTATTTTTTATTCTTTATTTTGAAACCGAGTCTCACTAAGTTGCGGAGTGCCTCACTAGGTAGCTGAGGCTGGCCGCGAACCCGGATCCTCTGGTCTCAGCCTCCCGAGTGCTGGGATTACAAGCGTGCGCCACCACGCCCGGCTGTGACTTATTTTTTATATTGAAACAGGGTCTCATTAAGTTGCCAAGGATCTCACCAAGTTGCTGAGGCTGTCCTCAAACCTGTGATCCTCCAGTCTCAGCCTCCCAAGTCTGGGATTACAACAGTGCATTGGGATTACAATGGTTTCCCACTGACATCTGAAAGTCCAAGACTGATAACAGACTCCAGCCACTTCTCACACTTCATGCTGCCCCAAATCCTGACTAATCCCAGGGTCTCCTCAAGACCCTAAGGATTCTATTTGATCTACTACTGATTAATGCTAACCCCAAACATCATCCACATTTCACCAACCTCCAGTATATATGACCATGACTTCACTGTCAACAACCTCAATCCTCCTCCAAAATGTACTTTTTTTTTTTTTTTTTTGGTACTGGGAATTGAACTCAGGGGCATTCTACTCCGAGCTACATGCCCAGCCCTATTTTTTATTCTTTATTTTGAAACAAGGTCTCACTAAGTTGTGGAGTGCCTCACTAGGTAGCTGAGGCTGGCCTCGAACCCAGATCCTCCGGTCTCAGCCTCCCAAATGCTGGGATTACAAGCGTGCACCACCATGCTCGGCTGTGAGACCCTGTTTCAAAATAAAGAATAAAAAAATAGGGCTGGAGGTATAGCTCATAGGTAGACTGCCCCTGAGTTCAATCCCCAGTACCGCAGATAAATAAATAAATAAATAAATAAATAAATAAATAAATAAATAAATAAATAAATAAAGGCTGGGCATTGTGGCACATACTTGTAATCCCAGTACTTGGGAGGCTAAGACGGGAGGATTGCAGGTTCACAGCCAGCCTTAGCTACTTAGTGAGGCCCCCCGAAACTTAGTGAGACCGTGTTTCAAAATAAAGAATAAAAAATGGGGCCAGGGGTGTGACTCAGAAGTAGAATGCCCCTAGATTCAATCCCCAGTACCGCAATAAACAAATAAAGAATAAAAAATAGGACTGGGCGTGTAGCTCGGAGGTAGAATGACCCTGGGTTCTATCCCCAGCACTACAAACAATAAAATTTTTAAAAAAGAATAAAAAATAGGGCTGGAGATATAGATTGGAGGTAGCATGCCCCTGGGTTCCATCCCCAGCACCAGAAACACACACACACACACACACACACACACACACACACACACACACACAAGCAAGGCATGGGGTGCATGCTTGCAATCCCCAGTACTTGGGAGGCTGAGACAGGAGGATCACTCATGGGTTTGTGGCCAGCCTCAGCTACTTAGTGAGGTCCTCTGCAACTTTGTGAGACCCTGTTTTGTTTTGTTTTTGGTTTTTTTGCAGAACTGAGGATTGAATACAGGAGCATTCTACCTCTGAGCTATACCCCCAGCCCTATTTTTTTATTCTTTCTTTTGAAACCATCTCACTAAGTTTCAAAGGGCCTCACTAAATAGTTGAGGCTGGCCTCGAACCCAGATCCTCCGGACTCAGCCTCCCAAGTACTGGGATTACGTGTGTACAACACCACAAAGCTGGGACTCTGTTTCAAAATAAAGAATTAAAAAAAAAAAAAAAAAAAAAAAAAAAAAAGTCGAGCCCTGGTGGCACATGCTTGTAATCTTGGCACTTGGGAGGCTGATACCGGAGGATCCAGGTTCGTGGCCTGACTCAGCTACTTAGCCAGACCCTGTTTCAAAATAAAGAATAAAAAATAGGGCTGGGGGTGTATCTTGGAGGAATGTCCCTAGGTTCAATCTCCAATACCGCAAAAAAAAAAAAAAAAAAAGCAGTTGTGGTGGCACATACCTGTAATTCCAGTTCTTGGAAGGATAAAACAGGAGGATCAGCCGGGCGTGGTGGCGCACGCTTGTAATCCCAGCATTCGGGAGGCTGAGACCCGAGGATCCGGGTTCGCGGCCAGCCTCAGCTACCTAGTGAGGCACTCCGCAACTTAGTGAGACTTGGTTTCAAAATAAAGAATAAAAAATAGGACTGGGGGTGTAGCTTGGAGGTAGAATGCCGCTGAGTTCAATCCCCAGTACCACAAAAAAA